>JAYESA010000007.1:194253497-194398640 GCA_036927795.1 Iris macrosiphon
TTTTGATAAGAAATAAGTACATTTCCTTGCGAAGGATGAGCATCTCAAGAAAACATTTGGAAAAAGATAAAGGGTTGCTTAAACTAGGACCCAACCAGAAAGCTTTCTTGAATATGTTAAATCTGGAACTATGAGATAAATGATGTGAATTTTTAAAAGTTTGTCTACATGGGCTTTTCAGTTCGTGGTTGCTTTTAGAGGCAGCTATTCTTCTTTCAAGAAGTAGACAATCTTCCTTGAAGAAATAAACTATAGAGTGCATGCATAGGGATTTTGTTTTATATTTGTTGCCTCAGTTACTCTTACATTCATAATTGCTTGGTATAAGCATAGTTCGTAGTATTGGCCGTATCGTTTCGGTTTTGGCATGTGCCGATCCGAATCTGACACTTCCTGGACCAACGGGTACCGACATCGGAATCTCTTTCCTGGTCAATTATGTTAAGCATTAAAACACAATAAAGCGAAAAAGTATGAAAAAAAGGTATAAGTGCTAATTTTTGTGTCGAAGACGGAGTATGCCAAAAAGATTCGTTATTGACACAATGTAACCATTACGATTTGTCAAAGTTATATATATATATATATATATATATATATATATATATATATATATATTCAAAACATGCTTCTATCTTAATATCGTTCCATTCAAATTATCTATTGTGGGTGTCTTTTTTATAAAAGCAAGTAACAAATAATAGTACCAATTAATGTTAGATGATTCATCAATGTTGAATATTATCCTAGTTTTCATTTAAAGCTAAAGAGAATTAGAAACAACAAATATCACATAGATTATGCCTAAATGTATCAAATATTTTTCTAGATAACTTTAATAACTTTAATTATTTTTTGGCTTTCTGAAACGAAGTATTCCGAAACTTGGATCGAAACCGTCGAAACTACCGAAACAACGATACTCATAAGAAGTGTCTTACAAATTCTGATACTGATATTGCAAACCTTGCTTTGAAGCCATTTTCGTTGTAATGTTTCATTTTTCTTCATAGCATGTAGTGTTTTTATCTCTCTCTCTCTCTCTCTCTCTCTCTCTCTCTCTCTCTGCTCATGTTAATTGTAAAAATGTATTAATAAACATTTTGTTAATGAAGTTGAAGAAGAAAGTTTATGTTATATATCTAAATGATAAAGGGTATATATTGATTAATAATGTGAAGTCCTATTTGTCTATGAATTTTAATATCAAAGACTTGGAAGAAACTGATTAAAAGAAAGGCTAAATTTCAACTTGATATCCTCAACTATTCAAGTTTTCAACTTGATACCCTAAACTTTTAAACTAGACAATTTAATATTTTCAACTTGGTACCCTCCGTCAGTCAGGGGTTAAGTTTTCTGTTTTTTTTTTTACTAAACTACCCCCTCTGCCCATCCCCCCCCAGACCCCACTGCACCCCCCCCCCCCCCCCCCCCCCCCCCCAACACACACACATACGTTGTCCCCCGTTGCTGCCACCCGCCACTGCCCCCTCCCGTCGCTGCTGTCGAGGAGAGAGGAGGGGGAAGAGAATGGTTATTTTGGTCATTTAGCATTTTCTGTCAACCCTGGTAGGGTATTATAGTAGGATACTAAGTTGAACAATTATAATTGAGATATCAAATTGTCTACTTTTAAAGTTTATGATATAAAGTTGAAAAACTTGAATAGTTGAGGGTATCAAGTTGAAGTTTAGCCTAAAAGAAAAGGAAAAAAGAAAAAGAAGGAAAAGAAAAGGCATATATTGGATACTTCCTTGGTTCGCTTCATATATGGAAACCCTTTCCATTATTTAGTAAGTTGGGTCGGAAGATTAAATAAAACATTCACATGACATTTATATGAGTTGTAAACGACCTAGTGCGCCATCCTAGTTTACAAAATGATTCCCTACATAAGTTACAAACTAAACTAAAAATCATTAAATAGCCTTTTTAATATTGTAAAATTAGGGAGAGAGTGCATCTACCTATTCACAAGGGCCAACTTGATCATCTTTCCTAGGATCCGAGATGAGGGAACCCTAGGAGAGCCGTCGACTTGTACGATCTATATTATCTGACCAACTGCCATCCTACTTCGATGTATCTCCCCTCTTTTCCTTGAGATTTTTGGGCAGAGGTTGTCATTACGTTCGTCTATCTGATTCTTACAATATTATATATATATTTTAAAACCTAATCTTCATTGCCCCTTCAGTACTTGTCGCCACTGACTACAACCCACTGATTTTCTCTTTTCACCCTCCTCCCTAAAGCTTATGCTCCCTTTCCGGTTTCCTCTTCCATCTTCCTTATTCCCTTACCTCGTCACCACCCATCATGTGCACCCCTATTATGAACCTCCCTTGACCACCTTTTCCGTGCTCTCCTTCAACGTGATTATATCCTCTTCTCTCGAGCAACCACAATTTGATTAGTGAATAAGCCATGCGCCTCTGATGCCGACACTTTCATGCTTGAGCATATACATATCTGTCTTTATCACATCCAGATCGAGATCAGGAACTATTATTGCTTTACAATTTTGTGCCGGCAATTGGAGAGGTTTAGGATTAAAAATACTAAAGAAGGTTGCAGTGATGGTTGCATTAATAATGAAGGAAATTAAAGGAATGAAGTGTCCTTTGAAATAGATTAGTATTATTTTTAGATTCTCCTGAAGTATGCTTGGAAATAGATTAATAATATTTTTAGATTCTCTTGAAGTAGTACTGTAGTAATCAACTTTCATGATATCGGATACCTGGTGCCAGCAATTGGAGATGTTTTGGATTAAAAGTAGTAAAGAAGGTTGCGTTGATAATGAAGGAAATGAAAGTGATGAAGTATCCTTGTAAATTAGATTAATATTATTTTTAGATTCTCCTGAAGTGTACTTGGAAATAGAATAATAATATTCTTAGATTCTCTTGAAGTAGTACCGTAATAATCAAGGCTCATGACATCGTATACCGGTACCATGCCGGTTGGGGATCCCCATACTAGAAAACCTATATCAGACGATATATCGTACATATCGAGAGATATGAACCCATTGAGGTATATGATAATAATTATATAATATATAAGATGTATAACAAGAATCACATAATTAATATATATCTAATAATTATCCATAAACACTTATAATAATTGAACAACTCGAAAGTCAAAAGTCAATTGTTTTAGAAAGGAAATAAGAAGAGAGAAGGTAAGTGCCACAATCGTTGCTGATATGCTACACTACAACGGGAAATACCACTTCTTTTTTCTCTCTTGAAAGAGAAGCACTTTTTGCAATTAGATTTATTTGCAGGCGTTTAATGGAAGGTTAACCAATATATGCGTCGATATAAATGCAAAAAAAAGGACTTATGGACGATTAATAGAGCAAGTAATGTATCGATTAATTTGATTATCAGGTAGCCGATTGATAAAAAATTCAAGTGACCATGTAATTGCAATTAATCAGCCGAGTAATTGCTTTTAATATGTAACCAACCATACCATGATCAGGTTTATAATAAAAATTGCTTAATATAACATTGCTCTATATGCTCGGTATACTCTGTATATCGGCAGGTATACGGACATGCATGGTTCAATTGCCGAGTTTTCAAACCGTATAAGTTTACTTCGGAACTTTTGTACCGGCTGATATACCGGTTATACCGAGGATATCCCTTACAAAATTGTATTAGACTTTTAACTTGTACCACACGACCAAGGTAATTTTAGTCTTCAAGCCACCTGTGTCAGGTTTTAATTGTTTCAAGGACATTGGTGTGCTTTAGTTTATCCAAAATAACATATTCCAACTACTCTAACCTCATTATACCCGTATCTCTCATGGATATCTAAAGATTCTAAATAAGTAAGCCGAGGAAATGGACTTTGTCCTGATAGGTGTACCTATGGAGATTACTTCAAACTTGATGGTTGGAATGAAAACGAGAAAAAGAAGAGAGGTTGGGTACATGGTTTGTGACTTCTCTCCTCTCTTATACTAAAGCAGGAACATTTTTCTTTGAACCTTTCTTTGAACCCTTGTTTGGCTCTTCTTTTTCAGCTATATTCCTTAAGCCCTTTAAATATCCTTAGCATCAACCAACCATTTTGCACCTCAAAATATAACCGGCAAAGAGAAAACTTCTCTCTCTCTCTCTCTCTCTGCAACTTATGGACTATATTGTTTGATCATGGTTACAATTTTAAAGTGGGCCACCTAATAAACACTTGAGCCATTTTCTGAATCTTCTTGATGTTCTCTAATTACTTCGCTTTTTGTTTGCCTATGAAGGGGTGTTACAACTTCCTATGAAGCTCTGCAAGTTCAAACTTGTTTGGATCACCAGGAAATGCTGCAACTCTGTTTCTGTACTCTTTCATATCTCCGATTCTCCATTGAATATGGCACAAACACCCTTGGACCTTCACTCCACAGTTTCTTTGATGTGCTTCAAGCATAAATCCTTTGTTGATTTCAACTCTCTTTCTCTGCTTGTTTTTTGTTTAGCTTGTTTTCGTAATCTTTCAATTCTAAATTTCTTAACATCCGGCTAGAGTGGAATAGTCAAAGGTTTAGGGCACAGACACATCAAAACTGGTGTCATATTTGTGTTTGTTTGTCGGACACGCCACGACAGGGAACACCGAAGTACACATGGACATCCCAAAACCAGTGTATCTGTGTCACCTTGTTTGATTTCTCTTGTTTTGTTGTCTTATATCTTGGCTCATCAATGTTGTTCCAATGTAAGTGGAACTAATTGAGTCCTTGTAAGAAGTTTTGTACCCTTTTTCATCTTGATATTAGTCACTGTAATACTATTAAAGTTCTTTTTTGACAGTAAGAGTCACTCCTCTCCCTGGGCCTTGAACCTGGTACTTCCTTTCCCGTACCAAAGTTCTCAGCCATTGGGCTACCTGATCTTTGTTAACTTTATTATTTATTATTTATGCGAATGATCGATACTTTCTTCCATGCATTGCCTGGACGGGGAATTGGGGAATGAATTGAGAAATTAGCTAAGGAACATGAGTAATTTTTTACATCCTTAATTCCTCAACCAAATATTAACTTGATCAAGAATTTAAGGAATTAAGAATAATGAACTCGAAGTTAATTCGTCAATCCACCCTTGAGGAATCTAGAAATAAGTATTTAGCTAAAAAGGAAAAAAAAATTGACAGTACGTGAAAGTTCGATCAGAATTAATGAACTGTAATTCTTGCGGGATGCCAAAATAGTGTTTGGTAAGGAATTAACTAAGAATTAGCTCAAAACACAATTGATTTGAAATTGAGAAGGTTTGACTAGAATCAAGGAATTATTGTTCCTGAGTGTACCAAAATGAAAATGACGTTACCCATGTGCAGGAATTACATCCTAAATAACTTCTCTTCATAATTCCTCTTAAAACATTACATAAGTTTAGGGTTGAAATGAAGATGACGTTGGCAGGGTTATGCAGGAATTACATCCTAATTAATTCTTCTCTCTAATTCATCTTAACTAAATGTTGCAGAAGTGTAGGGGTGAAATGAAAGTGACATTTGGCATGGTTATGCGGAAATAGATCCTAATTAATTTCTCTCCCTAGTTCTTCTGACTAAACGACACATACATATAGGGGTGTGAATGGGCCGAGCTATGACAAGCACCACCTAACTGGTTTGTGTTTATTATGGAATACTAGTGTCGAACATCTAAGTTCAAGCCTAATGCTTGTCGATTAAAGAATTGGGAGTTTTTTTTTTTGTTTTTTTTTTTGGGGGGGGGGGGGGGGGGGGTGGGGGGGTGGTCCATCTGGTACTTACTGTTAGTTATTGGCTTGCAGATTCGTCAAAATGACCGCTTGGCTGTTAGCAAGTTAGTTACCAGCTTGACAAGAGGCTCAGTTCGTTCACCTTTAGCTCAGTGCCTTCTCATTAGATACACAAGCCAGGTATTAGTCTTTTACTAAATAATGATTTAGCATATTATCCAAGTGAATAAATGTGTCTCTTTGTTTAGGTGATTCGAGAGTCAGGTATGAACACACAGACAGGGGATCGTCCCTTCTTTGATTTTCTTGAGGCCTGCCTGCGCCACAAAGCAGATATGGTGATATTTGAAGCTGCAAGGGCAATTACTGAATTGAATGGAGTGACCAGTAGAGAGCTGACTCCAGCAATTACAGTTTTGCAATTATTTTTGAGTTCCTCCAAGCCGGTGCTTCGGTTTGCGGCTGTTCGTACCCTAAATAAGGTTGGTTTTCTCATTGTTGCAAAAGAGAATATATTTTGATGTTTTCTTTTATTTTTACTTTATTACTTAAGTGTAATTTTATTTTTTTTATAGGCTAGTCCATATGCTAAATATATTCTCTAGGCTATTTTTTCTTTTCTTTAAATAGGTGATTTTTATGTTGATTAATCTAGTAAATACAACTAGGTTAATACACTAAACAGATAGATGATGGCCCTGCCTTCATTATTCTCAAGATCACCTATGAGCAGACATTCATATTTTTTTTCATCTTTGAATGTAAAGAAGGAAAACCTTATGAAAACAAGAGGTAATGCCTATATCAATGCAAATTTCAATGTTGTGAGGATGTGTGACATTAATATTCCAATTTTAGTTTGGTGGCTTTTACATATCAAAGTAATGATTCTGTTTTTGATCACTGATGTGGTCAGTTCGTTTCTCCTAGGAATATGTTTGTTAGTTGAAAATAGTAAATGATCTCCATTTCCATCTCTATTTTATATTCTTATCCAGGAAAGAATAGGATCAGTGGTCAGCAATAGGAAGGAGGATCTGCATGAGAGCATTAGGAGTTCTGTTAGATAACTTAGATGGTAGTAGGATCAATGATCAGTTCATTTCTCTTTAGAATATGGTTGTTAGTTGAACATAGTAAATGATCTCCATTTCCATTTTTATTTTTATATTCTTATCCAGGAAAGAATAGGATCAATGGTCAACAATAGGAAGGAGGATCTGCATGAGAGCATTAGAAGTTCTTTTAGATGGAACTATAATTTATTGACGGAAAAAGGTTCTATTGTCAGCTCGAAGTAAGCAAAGGGTACATGATGCCTCACTAGTTAGTGTGTTACTATTTCATAACACGAAGAGCGAGAAACCTCGGAAACAAGTATAGGTTCAATGAACAAATTTTATTTTACTTAATTAGTTATTCTTATAACCACCTATCCAAGCTTCTTTCCCAACAAAATTTGTCAGTACATCAGGTCTCAGAGTTGAGAAAGATTCAGAAAAAGAATCAATAAATATTTACAACATGCTATGAAACTGATGTTGCTCCTGTATTATACTAGGTGCCAAAATCCTGCACGAGGCAACTATAGTCTATAGGCAAGAGTCATGGAAGTGCCCACTTGGTGGGTTGGGAAAATTATAGGTTCACAGTGTTAAAGCTTATGTAATCAGGGAATAGGGAGGGGATTGTTTTCCTTGTGAAGCTTCCTTGCATGGAAAAGAGGTCGGCACTTTATGGAGATTTTTTTCCCTTTCCAAAGGTTTTTTCAATATTATTTCCTGTAGATAGTTAAGTATATGAGAGGTTCAAAACCTTTTAGAATATACACGATCTGCAAAGTAGCCTTCTGCCTGAGAATGTGGTTTTGAATGTTCCGAGTTCAATATAAAGTACCAATATGAAACAGAAAAGATTCACAACTGATTTTCAGAATGGTCATAGATATAGCATCTACCAATCATGTTTGGAAACTCTTTTAACATCGACTCTATTCTATATAAGCAGCCTTTAGAAAGGAGTGTGTATTTCAATACCTAGAGTTTCATTCATATTTTAGGCTATATGTTTTCTCATGTTCTTCCTCATTTTCAGTTTATCTAGTCCAAATCAAGGTTTTAACTTTTAATCAATGGCTAAACTCATAGGAAGTGTCTGAAACCGATGCTGAACCTTGGTCTGAATATCCTGCTAGCAATCAACCTGTACGCTGCTTTAGTTACGATTATGATGGAAATCATTTGTCTTTACAATTATAAGATTGCTTGCTTAGTTAACTATTTGTGTTGTCAACCATGGCTGACATCGACTCACATTCATAACCACAAGGTGCTCAATACTTTTGAATTGGTTATTTAGCTTACTAGCTTTAAGTTTAACAAAATGCAGAACTTGGTCGATGGAACTTATCTGATTTTCAGTATACTGTTCTTTTATCTGCGTCTTGCAATGTTACAGGTGGCAATGACCCATCCTCTTGCTGTTACAAATTGTAATATAGACATGGAAAGCTTAATCTCTGATCAAAACAGGAGTATTGCTACTCTGGCCATTACTACACTCCTGAAAACAGGGAATGAATCAAGTATAGACCGCTTGATGAAGCAAATTACCAACTTTATGTCCGATATAGCCGATGAGTTTAAGATTGTTGTCGTTGAAGCTATAAGATCTTTATGCCTGAAGTTTCCTCTTAAATATCGTTCAATGTGAGTAGTATAATATATTATTGCCCCTTTTGGTTTCTGATTAATCGTTATCTTATTTTTCTTAATGAAGTTAATTGGTGACTCATTAACTGTTCTCCAGGATGAACTTCTTAAGCAACATTCTTAGAGAAGAAGGAGGTTTCGAGTATAAAAAAGCAATTGTTGATTCTATAGTTATACTTATCAGAGATATACCGGATGCTAAAGAAAGTGGCTTGTTTCATCTCTGTGAATTTATTGAAGATTGTGAATTCACTTACCTTTCTACCCAGGTAACATTATTGCCCCTTTTGTGTTTCATGCTTCTGAACATTAGCAGACTGCCATTTTTTATTTCACAAATTTGCACTTCATATATTGTTTCTTGAGAAAAGTCATCTGGAACTAAAAAAGATGGAAGATAATTACTATATTAAGAATTTGGGGGAACTCTTACTCTCTGATATAAGGCTCGCCACACCCAACCTAGCAACTGTTTTGGCCTAGGTTTGACCCATTCTATATCTGAGTTAGGTAATGCATATATATTTCTTTATTTTGGCCTATGCTAGGCGTGTTTTTAGTTGACCTCACACAGTTTTGGAAACACTGTTTTCAGGTTTATGTAGGACTCTTCAAGTTGACAAGACTGGTCCAACATTAATTGATCTATATGTGGCCTGTTTATGGTACATGTTTGATTCTTAGTGCTTACCAATTCCATGGTCTAGATTCTTCATATGGTTAGGACTCAGGGTTCCAGGTTGATCAAAATTGATTGAACCAGCTCCCCCCGAGTAAAAAATGACTAAACATAGACAATGGGAAACACATAATGGCAATTTGTCTCACCAAATTCCATGTATAATAATTGCTTAAATATTCTCTGTAGAGTTGCGTGTCTTAATAATAGGTGTTATCATACTGAAGATCTTCAGTTTTCTTTTGTCTATTTGGTGCTACAAGTTGATAAGTATTTTTGGTCAAAGGTTAGGACTACGATGGTAATCCTTATCCTTTTTGTGATATTTTAGATTCTTCACTTTCTTGGGAACGAAGGGCCAAAGACATCAGACCCTAGTAAATATATCCGCTATATTTATAATCGGGTGATACTTGAAAATGCAACCATTCGGGCTTGTGCTGTAAGTACTTTGGCGAAGTTTGGTGCCTTGGTTGATTCATTGAAGGTAACACTTGGAAAGGATCAATGAATTGTCTTTCAATGAGAGTTTTGCTTAGTGATTGTTCCCTTTTTACTAATGTTTATTTATTCTCTGTTTTCTCAGCCTCGTATATTTGTTCTTTTGAGGCGTTGCCTATTTGATATCGATGATGAGGTAAGCTATTATTGAATGATTATGGAGCGAACTGTATGTCACCTGTGTTACGTTCTTTTGTTCATATCCGTCATGCATGCATCTCCTCATATTATTGAAATAGAGGTTACAGTTCTTATTACTATAGTTTGACATAGATTTAGGTATTGTATTTTGCCTATATTGGTATATTTTGAAGTATCTACCATTGTTCTGAATATATCCTTGACATGACTTTCTTTCTACTCAAAAGGAAGTAGATCTTTGAACTGTACCATCAACTTCTCATAGACATCATTGACTCGATCTTTTAACTCTCTCAGACTGATAACCGTTAAGAGAGCCATATAGCCTGGACCAATTTCTGCAGGATTGTTAAATCTATGTCTGCTGTCTGGCCATTTCTGAAATTTATTAACTTCTAGGTGATATCTTGTGATAAAGATGTTTTCTTTAACCTTCTATGGTTCATCGTAGGTCCGTGACCGGGCAACACTTTATCTCAATACAATTGGAGGTGATGGTGCAGTTGGTGAAACTAGCAAGGATGTTAAAGAATTCCTCTTCGGCTCGTTGGATGTGCCACTTATCAACTTGGAAAAAAGTTTGCGAAACTATGTATGTATCAATTGAAACCCAATATCTGCCATCATACTCTCAACTAACAAGTATGTAAATAACAGGTGGCTTCGGAAGAACCTTTTGATATTTATTCTGTACCAATGGAAGTCAAATCACAGCCCCTTGCTGAGAAAAAGGCTCCGGGTAAAAAGCCTACTGGTTTGGCTGCTCCTCCTAGTGGCCCTACGTCGGCTTTTGATGCCTATGAGAAGTTGCTTTCGTCCATTCCTGAAATTTCCACCTTTGGGAAGCTCTTTAAGGTAAATAGTTGAAACAACCTTTTTCTTCCATAGAAAAATACTATGGCTTGATGTAAACATCACAATTTTTCTTTGTGCTTTCTTTTACAGTCATCTGCACCTGTGGAGCTGACTGAAGCTGAAACTGAATATGCGGTTAATGTTGTGAAGCACATTTACGATGAGCATGTTGTATTTCAGTACAACTGTACAAACACCATACCTGAGCAGTTACTCGAAAATGTAAGTAATGGTCAATGTAAGAAGATTTCCTTACTTTTCCTGAATTAGAATCATTCTATAATCTTTATTCTTTTGAATTGATTACAGGTCACCATCTTTGTTGATGCCTCTGAAGCTGAGGAATTTGCAGAAGTTGCATCAAAACCACTGAGGACTTTACCTTATGATTCACCTGGGCAGACTTTTGTTGCTTTTGAAAAGCCAGCAGGAGTCCCTGCCGTTGGCAAGTTTTCAAACATCTTAAAGTTCATTGTCAAAGAGGTATGTTGATGTGCCTACTGTCGGATTAATTGAGACTTTTTCTTGCATTCTAGTTTAGAGGTAATATGTTTGAGATCTTATGGTGGTTCCTCTGGGAACATCAAATGATGATAGGTTATCAAATATAAGTAACATCTTTATCTATGACTTAATTATTTGATGCTTAATGTGATTCAGAGAAATCTTGTCTGTCCTTCTGATAGTACGAAAATATATAATTCACATTGTAACATCTTCTGCCATGATTGTTAAATCAAAATTTCAAGCTTTTTACGGCGGAGTGATGTGCCGAGGACCAGAAGGCCTGGGAGGCATCCTTTAGCTGGCGAGACAGGAGGCTTTAAGACTAAAATTAGGGGTGTCTAGTATGTAAGTTGAGACAAGTTTGTGGTTTATGACTGAGACTTTATACTGTTGTTTCCTTCTAGTTTGTATGATAGATGTATAATTTAAAAGCTATAAGCATCGCATGCGAAACTTGTTGTGTATGCTGCATACACAAGTTTGAGACTTCAACATCAACTGAATGAAGTGCTCAATTAAGAAAACTGTTTAACAGTACAACTAACTTGACAGAGAAAAAATAAGTCACTAGAGTCTTGGAGGAAAAAAGAACAGTAGCAAGATGTTTTCGGAAATGAAGATTATGGGTTATGACAGACACAAAAGTGAAGGGGAAAGGCTGTTGTTCCTTTCTTCTTTAATATCGTTATTAAATTATTACAATATCTATACCTTAAGTTGGCCAGGTTCCAAGTTAAATAAATTGGCATGGCTCTTGGTCACATATAAATCAAGGTGGCCACCTAAAGCGATGAGGAGCAAAGCATCTTAAAGTACACACCTAGATGACCGCCTAAGGCAGCGAAGCAGTCACCTTTAATAACAGTGCCAGCGTCTTTGCGAGAGAGTAGTTATTTTATATGGACCAATTTTACTGTTCCTCGTGGTTTTGAACCCAGGACATCACCTTCCCTACCATAGGCCTCAACTATTGGGTTGTCCAACCTTTGACCAATTCTTGTGTGTTCTGAAGGAAGATGGTCGAAAGTTGTAAACTACAGTCCAGAAGGACAATCAAGCATAAAACATCAAAACGTTGAATTGTAGGTACTAGTGTCTGAAAGGAAAATCATGGATAAAACAATCAAGTGACACTGGCACGTCAACGGTGAGTGCTTAGGCCCAACATATGACCTCATCGAGTCAAAGGTTTGTCCCAAAACAAAAAGTATTAACATAGAGGAAACACAGGCTATAAGTAGAGATCTCAAGCAGTAAATGGAAACTAAGATGCATTATTTTTCTGTGTTTGTGGTAACCAACATGGTGAATAGTGTTTATGATGGTCAAGTCACAGGGATTGCTCTTACATAGTGTCATCGTGTGCAACCTTTTTTTTTCCTTGCAACTATTGCTGAGTCTAACATTTCAACATGAAGGATTCCTTAAACTGGTGGATCATCATTAAGAGGTTTTATTCATTAGCGAGTATGGCTGAACCATGCACTATTATCCTTTTATTTGTTAATTAAACGAAGATAAATGGCATATATGCTTCAAGGTGTCTAAATGGGCGGGCGGCCCGGAACCCGATCCAGTCAAACCCGGGCTGGCCCGGACCCGGTCAACAGACCGGCCCGTCCAGGCCCACTAGCCCCCACGGGTCTGGGCTGGGTCGGTGGAGACGACCCGCTAGCCCGGCCTGGCCCGATTTCTGCGCCGTTCGGGCCGGTTCGAATTCGGTCGACCCGGTTGGCCCGGTTCGGCCGGTTTTAAAATTTTTTTTTTTGAGAATATATCCGTTAGGGGTATTTTTACCAATTTACCAAAATACTCCCGTTTTAGTAGCAGTTTTTTGTCCGTTTTAGGGGTATTTTGATCATTTTTTGTAAAATGACTAAAACATCCATTATAACAACTCTTTTTAGGGTATTTGGGGTCATTTGGACCCAAAAAATTCCTATAAATAGTCCATAATTCATGAAAAATAAACACAACAATTTTTTTTTTCTTCTACAAAATTTATTTTCTCTTACAAAGTTTAGAAGCAAGCAAAGGCAATTACAAAATTTAGAAGCAAAACAATTATTGGAGTCCAACTTCTTTTCTCTCAGCACATTTTCTTCCGATTTCTTTTGGAGGCTTCTAGTAGACGTTACAAGTAACTTTAATATTATATAATAGTTTTTTTTTCTGATTTGAGATTTTTCTTTCCTCTCTCTCACTTTTTTGGTAGAGAATTAATTAATTTTACTATAATTTTTTTAAAAATATGGATGGACAAGGTTCAAATCAATCTTTTGAAAACTATGATTATTATAATAATATGTTTGAAAATAACCCTATTCCTGAATCTCCGCCACCGACACAAATGTCACCTCCTGAAGTTAGGAGTATGACCATGGATACAAATGTTTGCAATAGGAAAAAATCTATTTTATGGAATTATTTTACAAAAATATTGTCACTGATAGTGAGGGCAATCCGGTTTTAGATCCAAAAGATCAAAAACCAATACCTAATTCTGCGGAATGTAAGAGATGTAAGCGGGTTTACAAGTGAAAAAAAATGATGGCACGAGCACTTTAAAAAGACTACGAAAGTTGTTATGGTAAAGACACACTGCAGGCTACACAAACACAGCTCAGTACTGGTGGTCAATGATCTTCTTTAGGTACATTTACTTATTCTAATGCTCGTAACAAGACCGAGTTAGCAAGATTTATGATTTGTGAGGAACAACCCTTTATATTTGGTGAGAGTAATTACTATTATAAATATGCAAGTAATACTCTTAATCCTTGTTTTAGTAAAGTTTCTAGATCTACTGCTAGAGCAAAGGCTCTGAATTTTTTTCAAAAAGATAATGCTGCTTTGAAAGAAAGTTTTATGCATGTTAGTAAATTAGCTTTAACTTCTGATATATGGACTACTAAGCAAAATTATACTTATATTTGTATCACGGCACATTATATAGATGCAAGATGGATGTTGCAAAAATGCATCATTTGTCTAAGGCCTTTAGAATTTTCACATACCGGCGCTGTAATCGGTGGCGCTATAATGTAATTTTTGCGTGAATATGATATTCACAATAAAATATTTTTGATTTCTTTTGATAATGCTCGTAATAACACTTCTTCTATTAATGTTTTGAAAACACAATTTCTGCCTATGTTAGAAAGTAGACTTTTTCATGTTAGATGTGCTTGTCATATTATTAATTTGATTGTACGATAATGTCTTGAATTCTTTCAACTAAATTTAGAAAATCTTAGATCATGTTTACATAGTTTGAACTCTTCTGCAAGTAGACAACAAGCTTTTAAAATTTTATGTACACAATATTGTTAGTTTTAGGCGATTTGTTAAGGATGCACCACATAGATAGAATTCTACTTATTTAATGTTGCAATATTGCATTAAGTTTAAAGATGTGATTACTCATTATTGTAATGTTAATCCAAGTTTTGATTATCAAGTAACTGAGAATGATTGGTTAATTGCTACTTCTATTTTTGAATTTTTAGAACTATTTTACAATGCTACATGTACTTTATATGGAGTTTGTTATTCAACTTCTCCTTTAGCTTTAACAGAAATTCTTAACATGTCTAATTTATTTTGTAAATATAGAAATGTTCCTGCTTTTGATTATGTTGTTGCCAAAATGGAAGTCAAATTTAAAAAATATTGGGGTGATATGTCTCTTCTATATTGTTTGGCTTCGGTTTTTGATCCTAAGATTAAATTAGATGGTGTATATATTTTATTAGACGATTTTGAAGATAATATGAGAGTTGACGTAGGTAGTTTGAAAGTAGAAGTTAATGATGTTTTAGATAGTTTAATTGCTTCATATGAAGAAAGAGTTGTATCAACCCGACCCGGTACAACATTTCAAGGTAGTAGCTTTAGTTTTTCGTCTAAATTATCATATGCTAAAGGTGTACTGCAAAGGAAGAAACAAAAACAATCTTTCCAACCTACGCAAGAATTGCCTTTATATCTAAATTCTTATGAAGCAGATAAAGATGACTCTTCATCTCATTATTCAATTTTAGAATGGTAGAAGAGACACGAAAAAACGTATTCTGTACTTTCTTCTATAGCACGTAATATTCTAATGGCCCCGGTGTCCATGGTAGCATCGAAATCTTGTTTTAGTGTTGGTTCAATGATGCTAAGCAAGAAGATGAGTCGGTTGCTGCCAGATATTTTGGAAGCTTGTATCTGCGTTCAAGATTAGACCCGTGCTGAAGAACTCACGACTCAAGAGATGAAAGTGTCGATATCGCATGACTGGACTTTGAATCTCTTACTATAGATGACGCTACTGAAGGAGGAGCTGAGCAATAAACTTCAACGAAAGACGGACGACGGACGACGAAATTATTTTAAAAGACTTGTATTTTTTTTTACAAGCTTTATGCAAATAAAATATTATTTATAAGTTTCTATTTTTTGGTTACTTAATGTTATAATACATTTATAATTTAATTGCCATTAGTAAAAGAAATTCAGCTTTTTCTTAATGTTGTTAGTTGTTTACATTTAATTTATTTATGTCTATATAAATCACTTCTTTATATACTTATAGATTTATATTTAAATTCAAAACATAGATTTATACATTTTTTATATGTTATTAAATTTTTTTAAATATTCAACTTATAAATATTTAGATTTTAATTTATACTTAAAGTTATATAAATATTGATATAAAGAAATTAAATAAATTTTCTAACAAATAAATTTGTAAATTTCAAATTATACTTAAGATATAACTTATAAATTTCAAATTATACTTTAACATATATAAAAAACTTTTTAACTTGAATTTATTAACATATAACTTATAAGTTATATCATATAGATTATATATAAAATATATATAAATAAACTAAAAAAATATAATTTAAAAACCGGGCCGGGCTGGCCCGGCCCAACCGTGAACCGGCCCGGTCATCCCCTGACCGGGTCATGGGCCAGGGCTGGGCCGGAGTTGTTTATGACCGGGCCGGCCCGGCCCGGTCCGCCTCTCCACTCGGGTTGAGCCTGGCCCGGACCGGACCCGGTCAAACCCGGTTGACTCGGGCCGCGGGCCGGCCCGGCCCGGCCCAATACACACCCTTACCCTGATATATGCTTCCCAACTCCAGTTTGTTGCCGTAGTAGAATCTATCTTTGGATGTTCAATTTGTTTCTTATTTTGGAATATCTGAAACTTCTGTAGAAAGATAACTTATTTATGTGTAACCTATACTATGCAAAACTTCCAGAAGCACTAATTTCTCCTTTTTCCTTTTTCATAGACCATCCCTGTTAGACCTTTCTATTTCTGTTTTAGACTTTAGTCCCTTTGTTTGTAGAAAATTTTCTGGTGCACTGGGCCCATGAAGCGTGGATTGTGTGTGAGCGTGGGATGGATTGTACTAGCTCTTTGATAACATGTAAAGATAAATATGTGTCACATAGTACTTACTGTAATTTTTGTTTACTCTTCTCTAGATACTAAGTTATTTTTAATATTGTACTTGTGATGGTATAGCATGTCTAATTATCATTTTCCTTTTCTTTCTTCAGGTAGATACAACTACAGGGGAGGCAGAGGATGATGGTGTTGAAGATGAATACCAGCTAGAAGATTTTGAAGTTATGGCAGCAGATTATATGTTGAAGGTGGGGGTCTCCAATTTCAAAAGTGCTTGGGATAGTATGGGTGCAGATTGTGAGCGTGTCGATGAGTACGGCCTTGGTACAAGAGAGAGCCTGGCTGAGGCTGTCACTGCTGTTGTGAACATCCTTGGCATGCAACCCTGTGAGGTTAGTTGTTTGTTTAGATAGTCAAAACTGTTTCAAAAAACTACCAGATTTCAACTATATTTTATGAGTGTTGTGCATCTTTTACCCTTTAGGGCTGTTTGGTATGCAAATTGTGATATTCTCGGGTATTTAATTTTACGGATTCATGTGTTTGGTATTATAAATAAATTTCTAGGAATAAAATATGTTTTGAGTTCTTTTTTCCTAAATTGCCCATCTCACAAAAATATATTATAATAATCTAATTGAGTTGACTAGAGTTTGGGTCTAGTTAAGTAGTGCCGAATTTTGGTCGGGTCAGGTTATTGCTGGGGTTTGGTTTAGATTTGGGTCTAGCTGAATCGGGTCATGAGTCTCATGACAAGTTCTTTGTCGAGACTGGGTTGGGTTAGCCCGGTTCATTGAGTTTGAATCTGAGTTGGGTCGGGTGAGATATGGGTCTAGTTAGGTTTGAGCTGGGTTCGGATCATGTTTTGGTCAAGTTGAATTGCGTTGGATTGGGTTCGAGTTCAATTGGGTCCATGTATTGATCGTGGGTAGTTTGGTGATTCAAAAAATATCGTTATTCCTGTTAGATGGGAATCATGAAACCCACCTCTTACCACAGGAATAGTATTCTCCCCTATGGTGGGAATATGATGCCAAAGGGAATAGGTTATTCCTAGGAATTCTCGTTTGGGTTATACAAAACATGGTAATATGGATGGGAATCCCATCCGTATTACCTTTAACACAAAATTTTAGAGAACTTTATGATTCCACGCAAGGAAAGAACTTAACATTATGCTATTTGGACCAAACATTATATAAATATCCTAATTAATATTGTTATGAGTATGCATAATATGGATCTGTTGGTTTAATGGGTTTCCGTTTTTTGACATTGATCTTCAATTTGTAACTGCGCTCAGTAACATGCGGAGATTCATCTTATATATGTGAGATACTATTTTTGCTCGAGGTTGTAGCTAGCGGAAGTCACTTTTGCCTCTACAAATTCATTTTACATTTACCTTTGGTATTTCTCATGCATTTTTAACACATCACTCATTCTTAAATTAAAATTTTTTTTTGATATTTATCTATTTAAACAAGCATCTCTCTCAATCTATTTTATTGAGTCTGGCTCTACTTGATCTTCCTTTGGCTGAAACTGAAACCAAACTGATCCTAATATTAGATGGAAAAAAGAATCAATTTGGTTTTGAAGATTCGGACATGTTACCTAATTCGATTGACATTAAACAGTACTAAGGTTCAATATTGCTTTGAAGATACCTAACTCTAGTAGGCGATGAAGTGATCTGTGTAGCAATTTGGGTAACTTCCTTGCAAATTTGAACCCACTTGAGGCCCCTATTTATTTATTTGTCATAGAAAGAAAATTCTTCTTGCTGTAATATTTGCCATCGGCTCATAAATGGAAGGCCAAACTTATAGTTATTTGTGTTTGACAGGGAACTGAAGTGGTGCCAACCAATGCAAGGTCACATACCTCTCTGTTGTCTGGTGTGTTCATAGGCAACGTGAAAGTGCTCGTCAGACTATCATTTGGCCTGGATGGGACAAAACAAGTTGCTATGAAACTAGTAGTTCGATCTGACGATGAGGCAATCAGCGACGTGATTCATGAAATCGTCTCCAGTGGCTAGTGCTGCTTGTCACATGGTTATTATATTTACGTATTAATTCTTTTGCCAGGCGATATGCAATGCAAGATAATTGTGCTGGAGGCTTAGGTTTGTAAGTGCTGTGGCTTTATACAATAATTGGGTAGATATTGAAGGGGAGAAGTCCAGCTTCAGGCTTTGGAAGAGCTGAGATGGGAATTTTCCTTTTGTTTGTTCACCTTACCTCTCAGATTTTGTGATGCAATATAGGGGAATTATTTGTTGGTGCACCTTACAGCTGTGCAGATGTTACTGATAGTTCTATAAGTGAATTTGTTCTTTTTTTACCCTGACACTCTTCTGTACTAATTTCAGTATACTCGTCGAATGAGGTTCATGTGTATTTGATATCTATGGAGGTATCCGAAGGAGTCCAGGAGAGATCCAAACAAATGATTCCTGTGTGGTAAACAGCTGAGTGGAGAAATCAGGTTTGTTGATGCTTGCGATCTTCTGTTGCTTCTTTTTGGTTGGTTATTGTGAACACTGAATCAATAAACCGACTGAATCGGCTGGAGACTCTTGTTGGTTCATAAAGGCTTATTCTTGTCCCATTTATAGAGGTAGAGAAAAATCTGTTAGAGATGAGTAGTAAGTACATTGGTTACTATCCTCCGCTGAGTCTTTTTTTTGACAGAGGACACTTTCCTTTGTTGTACAAATTCAAATATTGTGTTTGTCCAGCCTTTCATTTGGTCAGTTAATTCATCGAGATGGAGAATATATAAACGATGAGAAGGATTGTCCTTAAGCCCATAGGTTATTGGGTCATATGCTAACATGTCCCCTCAGGCTGGAGAGCATATATATCATTTATGCCTAACTTGTTGCAAAGAAGTTATAAAAGAGACATTATGTGATAGCGGTTTTCGTGTCCAACAACATTCACCCATCATTTACCATTCTCAATCAATAATCGTCTCCTCGATGAACTCAAGTCTGATGAACTCAGAGCATTTGTATGTTCTGGAGAGTAAAAATATTGTCTTATAGTAAATAGCTTTTGGTTTCGTCCCGTATTTTGTCTTCTTCAACAATAGAAAGGTTTTGTGAAGACATCAATAACCTGGTCTTTGGGCTGAGTGAATGGCGTGGATTTTTTTTTATTACAACAAAATGAACGAAATAAAAGTCCCATCTCCTTTTATGGAAGACCGGGTTGTTGGCTGTGAAGTTGACGACTAGATATCACGGTACATAGGAAGAAGATCGTAATACTGATAACAAGGTCGATTAACAGTCTAGAGAAGCCACATCATATCTCACATACTGGGGGAAATCTTGAGGAGGGTTGTAAAACGATTCAAACGGTTCACGTTCACCTCGCGCTCGACTCGATCCAAGCTCGATTTGAAGCTCATTTGTGGTCTGGTTGGTATCGAGTTCGATTTATTTTTTTCCTGTTCGAAGGGATGTTCGAACCGAGTTTGACCAAAGGTTGTCCGACTCGGTCTTGTTCGCGAACGGGCTCGAGCTCGACTCTGTTTCTCGTATTAGTGCTTCCCATAGATATGCTATGTTTGTTTATGGATAGAAATAAAAAATGTCTTAGGAATTTCTTTGTTTTCTTCTTCTTTATCTGATGGTAAATTTATGATGTAAATAGCATCAATAATTCAATAAAAAAAGTCCTTAAAACTTGAGAGCAACAATGTGATGGTTTATACAACAGATTTAATGGAGATTTGGTTCGGTCTTGGCTCGGGCTCGGTTCGTGTACGTTCGAACTTGCGAGCTAAATCGAGTCAAGCTCGATCCTTTCGAGTCTATAATCGAACCGAGTTCAAATACCATTTTTGGGCTCAACCTTAAGCTCGACTCGAATTAAACTCCTTCGATAGTTTAGTCGAACCGACTTCAAACTCTCTTTGTTCGAGCTCGTTCGTTCGATTTTCAGCCCTAATATTGAGATAGCGACTATCTTAAGATTCTAAGCACAACATCCTTTTAGTAACCTAGATTCTTTTAAAAAAAAAAACTTTAATTCAAGTCATAATTACCTTTCTAATTTAGTTATTTTTAAATTAAGTTAATTATAGTAATTTTTAATTTGGTTAAATTTAAAATTAAGTTTGAATTAGATATTTTAAAATTTTAAAATTTTAAAATACTATGCATTCTATTCTTCCCCTAACTTCTATCCGAATCAAAATGATAATCGAATGTTGGAGAAGAAATCCACTTTAGTCCCTCGACGATCATGCTTTTGGTATTGTGTGTCACCTACAAAGTCTAAAATGCTCTTCATTTCTTGTCATGAAGGAATATTAATTATGAAGATTAATTATAGGGATGTTCTAATTTAATAAAAAAGAATATTTTACTCATTCTCTCTAATCTAATGAATCAAACCATGACTAACTAATTGGTTGAACCAATGGGTCATGTCAAGTCTAGTTGGGTCCACTTGGGCTCACTAATACTAAGTCTAACCAATAGGCTAACCACTAACCACTAATCACATTATCCATTCTAACTAGCTAGCTCACAACCAATACATATATAATAAATATTATTATCACAAATATAATTCTCAAATAATTATTTGAAATAACAAAAATACCTCTCTTCCGAAATTAGGTGGTTACAATAGGAAAATCAACTAATATCATCAACATGTAATAATCACTGAAAAATATGGTATACTGAAATAAAAGGCAAGGTATACTTGCCTACGGTCCAAGCTATGCTGAAGGGCAGTCATATTTGTTCAACAGTAATACACAGTGTACTCAGCTTGGACCCGTATAGGTGTCTTTGGGTGTGTGTTGGGCCATCTCTAATCCATCCTAAAAAATGCTCTCAATTTAAAAGAAAAAAAAAAACTATATTATGCTATCCTTAAAATTTTACATCTCCAATCTACGAATCCTCAAATAATAAACAACCATTATTTATTTATACATAAATTTATTTCTTAACAACTATTTAATATAATCATATACATTAATTTCATATTATTAATATTATTTACCGAGATAATATTATATTATTTTATATTGTTTACATTATTTTAAATTTTGATGTACTTGTTTATATTTTTAAAATGGTATAATTTTAATATTAATAACAAATATATTCAATATTAGATTCTATTGGAAGATCTCAATAAGAATATTTTAATGGTATAATTATTATATTATTTATAATTATAAATTAAAAAATAGGTAAGTTAATTAAGTTTAATGGTCATGAATAGTGGATCCTCAAATTTGAGGATCCAACATCCTTCTCTCAAAAAAATTAAGAAAATTCTCTCAAATTGAGGCTTTGTTGTAGATGAAATTTAAGGGAGTTCTTTTAATTAATTATTTGAGAACTTGGATTGGAGATGGCCTGAGAGCATCCTTGCATGAAAGTAGTATAGTTGAGTCAAAGCTATGGTTGGAAAAGAACAACAACTTCTTTCCTAGTGTGTGAGGGACATGGAGGCCAAAGAGCGATACTTGCTAAAGTCAATTAGATAAGGTAATAAAGTCTTTGGAGGCAAATGGTAAGCTAATTATAGGAAATTAAATAGTAATAAAAATATTGATGATGATATTAAAACATAATATCAATAGTAACAAAATATCACCATTCCATTACAATATTAAGCTAGAGAACATTTAGTCTCCTTTATTAATACAAGTATGAGAGTTCTATTTAAATTAGCAGTTTTTAATAACACATCAATAAACTCAATAACAATTAGTAGTTACGATATCTTAATAATAAATTCTCATGGCAAAACTAATGAACATGATAGTAATAAATATTATAATGTATTAATTTATTCTTATGGAAATATTAAAATATAAAATAAAATTTAGAAAATGAATCAATAATGTAAAAAAAATCATTTAGTAATAAAAATAAGAATTCTAACAATTAGATTCCAAAATTTAAAAATTAGTACTAATCGAGGAATTTAAAAATGGGAAGGGGGGGGGGGGGTGTTTACACTTTTTGTCGAATTCAATGACTAATGTGTCAATGAAGGTTCTCATAAGTAAAGTGTCAGATTGTGCCACCGCTTTCTCATCAGAGGAGAGAAGTCCCCATCAGAGTCGCCATTTTTTTTTGATAGAAAAGAAAAAGTGTAACAACTTTATTTTCGGAAAACTATGGAACTTGTTACAACTCAAAATTGATTTACAAAAGTGTTCAAATACAAAAATTTGAGCCAAGTTGAGATTCTGGAGATATAGGGTGATGAACGTCGAATCAACACACAATTTTTATGCTCCGTTGACGATTTGACAAGACTTCGGGAACTAGAAAGTGCAAGAACACGAAGTGAGCAAACACTTGATGTGACTATATTGCTGAAATGTGTATTTTTCTATCACGTATGTTGTCCTTGAAAATTGCAAAGAACCAACTATATATAGAAAAATACTTGAAGATATTATTTTGTCTCTACGAAAATATCTTCTCAGGCGAAAAAAAATTGTCACTTGGATCGTTGTCCAGCGAAAGCAGTCTCCGAATGGAAATCACTTATTTTGCTTAGAACAATAATTGAATGCTGACGTAGCTTACTTCCTACACATAAAATAAGGCACTAAAATAGTACGAGGATGCTACGTGGTTTGTGTGGTTGCAACTGCACAAATCACGAAATGATATGAGAGAGAACGTGGGCTAATTACTGTACAAGTTCACCCATAAGGCATCAACAAACTAGAGCCTTCGTGTGGAAGTCATTCCTAGTAGAGGCATGAAACATTTCGCTGAAAAATAGAGAGCTTGACTCTTCCGTTGGTAAATGTTCATGGAAAAATTCTCTCATATTGGGAAAGTAACTTCACGTTCTTCAAGATTTATTTGTCTGACACTTTTTGTAGAATATCAGATATCATGGCCATGCCCTTGACAACTATTAATTATGCCACACTGTCACTTTAAGACATTAATTGTGTCCTGGTGAAAGGGTTGATGGTTGCCTTTCAATCAAAGAAATAGACTCCACGAATATTTCTTATACAGAAGAAAGACAACCTCTCTGCCATGTGGCATAAACAAATAAGAGTTCAGACAGAAAAGAAAAAGTGTAACAACTCTCTTTTCAAAAACTTTAAAACTTGTTATAACTCAAAATTGATTTACAAAAGTATTGAGATACAAAATCTTGAGCCAAATTGAGATTCTACAGAGATGAGATGGTAGAGGTCGAATCAACGTGCAATTCATATGGTCCATTTATGATCTGACAAGACTCTGGGAACTGGAAAGTGCAAGAACACAAAGTGAGCAAAAACCTTTCTATGATTAGATTGCTAGAATGTTTATTCCTCTGTCACGTATATTGTCCTTAAAAATTAAAAGAATCATCTATTTATAGAAAAATAGCTGAAGGTAGATATTTTCTCTCTCCATGAAAATATGTTATCCGGCAGAAAGAAACTTTCACTTGGATCGATGTCCAATAGAAACAATCTCTAAGCGTAAATTACTTATTTGTCTTAGAATAATAATTGAATGCTAATGTGACCTACTTCTTACACATGAAGTGAGGCGTGTCTTTCTAAAATAGTATGAGGATGCCACATGGGTTGTGCGGTTACAACTACACAAACTATGAAGTGATCACGGGAAAGAACATGGGTTATGGCGGTATATGTTCACTCAAATTCAACATCAAACTAGAGCCTTTGTAGGGAAGCCATTCTCAATAGAGGCATGAAATGTTCTGCTGAAAAATATAGAGCATGACCCTTCCATTGGTAAATGGCCATCAGAAATTCTCTCATGTTGGGAAAGTAACTTTACGTTCTTCAAGATTGAATTTTCCGACATTTTTTGCATACTAACATATATCATGAGCCATGCCTCTTCAAATCTTGGGGCGTGACAACTATTAATTATGCTAAAAATGGTGTCACTTCAAGGCATTAATTGCCTCCCGGTGGAACGGACAATTTTTACTGGTTGTCTTTTAATAGAAGAAACACACTCCACAAACATTTCTTATGCAGAAGAAAGGCAACCTCTTTGCCACGTGGCAGAAACAAATATGAGACTTTGCAACTGTCTCACTTCTCAAGGTTCATTCCTTGTACTTTGTTACCACTTCCACTTCACTTTTGAGGCAATCTTTGGAAGAGTATTTCTTAGGAGTTTTTGTTGAGTAAAGAGAATTTTGCATGTTGGGTGTCTTGTCCGTACAGAACTTAATATTTTCGTTCGTCTAACAAACTTTGTTGTTTCCGTTGGAAACATTGTTTTGCTACATGTCCGTTGGGAGCATAATCTTGAGTTATTTCTATTTTTCATGCTTCTACAATGAGAACATGATCCTCCATGCTATGATGAAGACGATTCACTCGACTAAACAATTTGGGATGTAAAAGTTTGAAGTTGGTGTTGTACAATAGATTAAGAAAATGGTTATAAAAGAAAATGCTTGTTTGCCATATATGGTTCATTGTGATTGTAGATTTGAGGATGGACATTGGAGGTAACGATCATTTTCAGAAGTTTAACGTAAGTTAGCGCAATGGGTGGTTGACCCTGAAACAGGGGTAGTGTTCAATTAGGATGCAAATGAAGGGATGACCAAACAACTAGCACATTAAGTTACACATTTAGCTCAAATAAACGTTTTCAAAATCTAGAATAACGAATATATTCTGCTTTGATGTATCTTATATTAATTAGCTCGTGACTCTTTTAGAAATACTAATTCATGATATACAAATGAGAATAAACTAAATCTTGAGGTTCTACAATGATGCCCATTCAAAGACATATTGCTACTCGTGCAAATTACTCGCTCTCATCATAGTGGAAGATGATTCAAAACCCTACAAAGCCACGTATCCTTCACGACACCCTTGTATGGAATGCACGTGCACACACTTGGTCTAATGCAAACATAAAGGAACTAAGCATTAAAATATAAATATGCAAGGCTAATTTGCGACTAAATGTCCTATATTTTTTTCGATTTGCAAGTTTCTAACATAAACTATCAAAATTGACAGCTCGATATCCTAAAGTATTATAATTAGCAAGTAAATACCTTGATTTTTCATCGATTTGCAACTTTCTATTCTATGCTTGTAAACTAATGAACCACTAAGAAGTAAAAAAAAACTAAGAAGTATGAAAATATTAGGATATCATTATTAACAACATAGGGGTAGCAAGTTTAAAATTAGAAAAAGTTCAATGTATTTTGTTGTCAATTTTTATAGTTTAAGATTTAACAACATGAAAATCCGGATAAGTTAAGGTATTTAGATGCAAATTAGCCTATAATCTATTCTACTATATAATGCCAAAAGTAGGCTTCACCGTGGAAGTTTTTTTTTTTCAAAAATGCCCTTCAATATATTTACTAATTTAAAAAATACCTACAATAAATTCCACTGATAACTATTTAAGAGATTCATTAATGTATTACGGAAATCGAAGGGTTCATACTACTTGCTAAATCTTCTAAGATGTTCCCACAAAATTTGAAGGGTTAAATTCTTAACCTATATAATTAAAAACAACAAAGTTAAATCAACTCATCAACATCATCTACTCCGAGATACGTGCAAAGCACGTGCATATATACTAGTCTATATATACTAGTATATATGCACGTGCTTTGCACGTATAAAATATAAAAATTTCTCATATCTCTTGGGTTCATGTGCCTACTTTGCATGCATGCTTTATTAACTTTTGTTTTATTCTCCAAACTACCTACTTTGCATGCATGCATATATTTGTTTTATTAACTATCATTCCCCAAGTTGCCTCATGCATGCATACATACATTTAATACGTATTTAATTACTGTTTTTAATTACTTAGATATCCTTATCAACGTTAATACATATTGAAATGTAATGAAGGGTATTTTTGGAACGAAAAACTTTCACGGTGAAGCCTAGTTTTGGCATTATATAGTAGAATAGATGTAATTACTGTTTTTAATTACTTAGATATCCTTATCAACGTTAATACATATTGAAATGTAATGAAGGGTATTTTTGGAACGAAAAACTTTCACGGTGAAGCCTAGTTTTGGCATTATATAGTAGAATATATAGGTTAATGGTTCAACCCTTCGAATTCTTTGGTAACAATTTAAAAGACTTAGCAAGTAGCATGAACCCTTTGATTTCCGTAAATGGTTGTCATTATTGCATCTCTTAAATGGTTGTCAGTGGAATTTATTGTAGGTATTCTTTTTAATTACTAAATATGTTGAAGGGTATTTTTGGAACGAAAAACTTTCACGGTGAAGTCTAGTTTTGGCATTATATAGTAGAATAGATAGGTTAATGGTTCAACCCTTCGAATTCTTTGGTAACAATTTAAAATACTTAGCAAGTAGCATGAATCCTTTGATTTCCGTAAATGGTTGTCATTATTGCATCTCTTAAATGGTTGTCAGTGAAATTTATTGTAGGTATTTTTTTTAATTACTAAATATGTTGAAGGGTATTTTTGGAACGAAAATTTTTCACGGTGAAGCCTAGTTTTGGCATTATATAGTAGACTAGTATATATGCACGTGCTTTGCACGTATATTGGAGTGAATGATGTTGATGAGTTAGTTTATTTCTACTGCTTTTAATTATATAGGTTAATGGTTCAACCCTTCGAATTTTTTGGTAACAATTTAAAAGACTTAGCAAGTAGCATGAACCCTTTGATTTCCTTAAATGGTTATCATTATTGCATCTCTTATATAGAGGAGATTATATAGTAGAATAGATAATGGAAAACCGATGGGTTACGGGTTTTAGCTTTATATAGAGGAGATTATATAGTAGAATAGATAATGGAATTTTGGGCTTCACCAAGGACCCGTCGTACCAAACCCGTAACCCATCGGTAAACCGTATATAAACCAAACCGACCGAAAACCCTAATTTTACTTTTCTTCTTCTCCCCACTCAGAGAAATCGAAGAGTAACCCTAATTTTCTGGTTCTGAGAGCAATCAGTCGACCGATCTTGGTCTCAGCCATGGGAGACGCGAACGACCCCTTCATGCGAAATCGGGACGCCGCGGTCCAGGCCAGGACCAAGGCCCAGAACCGAGCCAACGTCCTCCAGTTGAAGCTGGTACCGATCCCCCAAAAATCCCTAAAATTTCCGCCTTTTTTCTTTTAGATTGGAGTTCAATTCGTTCTTATTTAGGGTTTCGTTAAGTCCCCATGGACGATCTGTTTCTTGTTCAATTCATATCGCAGATCTGATGATATAAAGTATTTGATGATTTTTTGGTAGGATTAATCGTTCGGATCAACGGAGTTAATGGTGAATTTAGTTTTTCGGATCAACGGAGTTAATGGTGAATTTAGTTTTTTTTTTTGCACTTTATGGTGTATCGAGTTACATAAATTTCATGATAAATCTTGTTATTTTATATCATAAAATATTATTAAGTTGATGATGCATTAGTTATTTCTTTCAGAAATGTCCTGATAAAATTGCTATTTTATGTCATAGTTTTTTACTTTTCTTTGATCATTCGTTTCAGCTGAGCTAATACCTAATAATTAAGTTAGGGGTTTTGGCCCTTTATATGGCGCATTAGCTAGGCTAATTTGCAACTAAATACCACAAGCTAATTAGCTGTTTTCTGATCGGGGACAGTTCAGGGCATTTAGTTGCTAATTTTGATATACTATTTAGTTGCAAATTAGTGTATTAACTGATTTGACAATCATTACTTATTTCCTTTTGAAATTTCCTGATAAATTTTGCTTTTTGTAATGTAATTGAGGCCTAAGTTTGTTTGATCATTTGCTTTAATTTATTCGTTGATCATGGGCAGATTGGTCAAAGTCATCCGACTGGGCTTACCAACAACCTTCTGAAGCTTTTCGAAGCCCGGCCGCCTTTGGAATATAAGCCGCCTCTAGAGAAGAGGAAGCCCCTTCCATATTCTGGTATTTATACACTTTCCACTATCCATGATTATCTTAGAGAAGTATATGATGTTCTGCACTGATGATGCATTTTTTTTGTAGGGATGGCACAATATGTGAGCAACTTTGCCGAACCGGGAGACCCGGAATATGCTCCTCCAGTTGTAAAGGGAGAAACTCCTGTACGATTGCATTTGTTTCTTACTTTGTTTTATTGACTTTTGTTATTTGGGTTTTGCTTCATGTGATCATTAATTTGCTTAGGATGGTTAAGATATGTGGGTGGATAACAAATTCAACTTTATTATGTTCGTTTTTTATATTCATTGGTTAATTATGAAGAGCTCTGGACGTTTTTATGTAACAGCCAGCCTGAGTTAAAAGTCACCATCTGAATTTTGTGCTCTCGTTTAACTTTTCTTGCCTGTCATTGCAAACAATTTAATATGTGCCAGTTGTTTCTATTTTTAGGGCTAGTTTGTTTTCCATTTGAAATGGAGCTTTTACTGTTTTTATTGGCATATTTTGGCCAAAACGGCAAACAAAATCTGTTTGGATCCAATATTTGCCGTCTTAACCATATGATAATGACCGAAAATGGCAAACACTCGTGAGAGCAACATTTGACGTTTACGATTTGAGATGGAGCATTTGCCATTTCAAATGGTAACTAAACTAGCCCTTATTGAATAAAAATTCTAATGTGTTAGAACTTCCATTTAATAATTTTATTCCAATGTTATGGTATCAAACTTGTTTCTAACTTAAATAAAGCACAGATGTTTGAAATTTCTTAATGATCCTTGGTATTAAATTCTTTTTGGCTTGTGCTAAGATTCATGAAACAATTATCATTTTTATCTTTATTGAAGATTCTCCATGTACTGCACATATGACATTATGTTACAGGCTTACAGCTTCTCTTGAATTATGGTAAATTGTTTCCAATATCCATTTCAAACCCTTGTTGTCGTCAACATGCATACCCACTAAGAAAAATAGTTGAAAGTGAAGATAGACAAGCTTGAGCTCTCTTGAATTATAGTAAATTGTTTCCAATATCCATTTCAAACCCTTCTTGTCGTCAACATGCATACCCACTAAGAAAAATAGTTGAAAGTGAAGATAGACAAGCTTGAGCTCTCTAAAACTATCCTTTCACCCTTTTAAATTTGCAACATGAATGGTTATTTGGTTTTGGATGTAATTAGTTGATATTTCTGTAAATGAGGTCTTGTAATTTTTTTATTTTTTTTGTGGTGCAGGCAGAGAGAAGAGCTAGAATTCAGAAGCTTCGACTGGAAAAGGGTGCTGCAAAGGCTGCTGAGGATTTGCAGAAATGTGAAGTTCTTTTTTATTTCTGGGCTTATGTGCACATTTAATCATTTTTTGAATTTAAATTTGTTTTTAATGGTTACTGTCCAATCTTCATGCAGATGATCCAAGTAATGACCCTAACGTAACTGGGGATCCATACAAGACGCTGTTTGTTGCAAGACTTGTTAGTTGTATTTTTTTTTTTTTTTATAATCTACTTTCCATATTGATCATTATTAGTTAAATTATTTATATTTCTTGCTCTCTTGTTTGCCTGCAGAATTATGAGACAACAGAACACCAGATTAAAAGGGAGTTTGAAGCATATGGGCCAATCAAACGGGTAAGTGTTAAGTTATTTTGGTTGGGAGCTCAAAACTATTGCTCTCAACTTGGGTAAGGACTGAGTCTACTTTAATCAACATAAAACTAACATGTCAGTTGCATTCTTATTGGGGTCGAAGTTATTGTTCCCAACTTGGGTAAACACTATAACCTAGGTTGTCAACTCATGGTGCATATCATATATTGATTTGCTTGCGTATCATGTGTCGTATTGTGTATTTTATGATACAGTAACTCTAGGAGTTTAGGTCTATATTTCTAAATCCATATAGGAACATGATTTACTACAATTTCTCTTTTTTTTTTCTTTCATGTTTGCAACTCTTATCTAGTTCCAAAATCTAGGTTCTTAAGTATATATTACATGAACCAAGTAAACAATTGATACTACCTCATCCTATATGTATTGTATCAGTTGATCAGATATGTCACAAATTGGTAGTATATTGTATCGTAAAGATATGTATCGTGTATCGAAAGATACTAATAACATAGACTGTAAAGGCTTCCTATAGAAGAAAGTTTGACCACATCATGGTTCTTTAATTCACTCTATATATTTACTATACTAATAGTGGACGAGTTCACTACCGGTATCACCTTAATCCACCAATGCTGGGATGGTTGCGCATCAGGTATATTTGGTAAAGTTGGTGGCATGCCCATTGAATTTTTATTCTTACATATTTTATTTCAAGTTTGATGGTTCACCGATAAAGGAACTGAAGATTGCTGCTTAGTGACGAAATAGGGAGTAATTGCAGGTATATTTTCCATAGGTGCTGTGGGTTTGTTGCATCTATGCTTCTTTCGTAAGTCTTTAAATTGTTTCCCTTAGAGATCCAGGTGAATTTTGCTGGGTAAGTAAGTGGGAGAGAGAACAATCTTGTTGGACAAGTAAGTTGGAGTATCAGCTGGTATGTGGTGGGTTTTCTATTAATTTTCATGGTCACTGGGGAAGTTGTTAAAATTCAGAATGATCCTACCTTCTGTTAGTTGGCATTACAAAATTACTGGTAAGAAGATGGTTAATCTTGTGAAAATTCAAGAATGATCCTAGCCTTGTCAATTTGTATCAGAGAATTACTGGTAAGAAGGTGATGAATGTGCTTGGGTAAGAAGGTGATGAATGTGGTTTTGTACTGTACTACTTGTTTAACACCATCAACCTTCTCTCTGTCTTGACTGTCATGGGAATAGTATGCTTCAACTTATAGAGCACCATAAAGGTGAACAGGATGTAGTGACATGGTTCTTGCCTCTTTCCACTTTTCAAGTTAGATAGTCTGAGAGCACCTATCCCTCAGATCTCCTGGTGCGGTATAGGTATTAGCAGGTTCCCGTCCACTTTTGAGCTCAATTATGTACAATATTATTGTTACTGAATTTTTTTCTTTCAATTTTTCATTCGAAGGCCAAAAGAAAATCTTTCTGGTATTCAGGAGATAAAGATATTCCGGTATTGTCTATTATATCTTCTTCCTAGTTTGCTACTTTAAATTTCCCTGGTAAGGGGATGGTAAATATGATTTTCATCGGTAATTTCGGGGACATTCATCCATTTTTCTGCCAACTTGATTGATATGGTGGTGATGCATCTTGCGTGGCGAAGCTGTACACCTATAAAGGTGAGCACGGCTAGTTAGGCGTTCTGCCTGTCTGTCGTGCCATTTAGGATATAACATTAGTAATAACAGTAGTTATTATTGTTGTTTTCTATTATTTCATCACTCTTTAACAATTATGTTTCCTGTGAGTGTTTCAGGTCAGGTTGATTACTGACAAGGAGACAAATAAACCTCGTGGATATGCCTTCATTGAATACATGCATACACGAGATATGAAAAGTGTGTTAATTCTCTTTTTAGTTCTCTTTATTCACTATCATTGTTATTTTAAGATGTTGGAATGCTGATACTATTTGCACATGCAGCTGCCTACAAACAAGCTGATGGAAGGAAGCTTGATAATAGAAGAGTTCTTGTGGATGTTGAACGTGGTAGAACTGTTCCAAATTGGCGTCCTCGGAGGTTGGGTGGTGGTCTTGGATCAACCAGGATTGGAGGTGAAGATCTTAATCAGAAGCATTCTGGAAGGTAACTATGCTTACTCATCCTGTTGTATTATAGCATATAGGCTGTATTTCGTACTTGAAAGGTGAATCTAACATCTTACTTATGTGGTTTTTGAAGAGTGAAGAAGCCAAACAGCTAAAAGTGTAGCTATTTTTTTCTTTGAAACTACTGAATAGCTTTCTACAATTTATGCAAGAAACTGGAATCACACACTTCGTTTTTCCCATCCCGTCCATTTTCTCATTTCTCATGATCCTGATATTCTAACCGAACACTATATTACATTTAGTTTTTATCGATGCCCCTTCATTATTCTCATTGCACTTGTACAGATTAATAAACCCCCACAAGGTGATGTGTTCCATCTCGTTGCTAGTAGCTCTTATCTACTCATTACCATCAGAATCATTTGTTTATTAGAATTTCTTGCCTCGTACAATTAGATTCATGCAAATATTTACCTTGTAATATTAGAAGTTCTCATCTACTTCTTTTTTTGAGATAAAAAGGATAGATATTCAACCTATGTTACTAGGCTAGATATTCAGCCGACCTAACTATATAAATTTACCAAACTGCTTTTACATCAATAATAAGGAAATTACAGGTCAGTTTCCACACAATAGCTAAATATTAGACCACCATAAGTTTCTGATTCCAAGATACTTTAATACTCTACTAATACAGCAACTAGACTGATCCCAAACTGCAATTCCTCTTTCCAAAACTATTTTTAATCCCACTAAGCCACCCGCTGGTCCATCACTTGGTTTTCATCATCTCTGGATCCCGATGAATGTTTGCTGCATACTAATCTCATCATGGCAGTTTATCTTTCTTCTTAGCTGATAAAGTACTTGCCAATACATGATTTTAATTAATAATATTAAACAATTTATTCTCAAAATATGTATATTTGCATTCTATTATTATTTCCGTTCCTCATTATCTGTATAAATGCTGAAGTAGTAAATATTATTTTCTGATTTAGGCTGAAACCGTTTCCCTTTGATACGAACCTTGGGAGAACTCATCATAAAAGTTGGCCGTTTGGAGGACAACAGCCAAGATTTTATCAACCCCCATTGAGTTTCCCATATAACTGATGTGGTGGGACTATAGGATCGTAACACCCTTCAGCTCGCCAACCAGCGTTATTAACTAAAATTTGGGCTACCACCGATATTCCAAAATTTAATAGTTCCCATATTTGAACAGCTAGAGTACATTGTATAAACAAATTGTATAGTGAATTCTCCATTCTGCTGACAAAAGATGCATATATAATTACAATTAACAAATGAGAATCTTCTTTGTTAATCTTATAGAAACATTTTTTCCAAGTAAAAGTCAATTGGATTGCAGCCAAGTGCTACTTGAAGTAAGAATGAATATTTATCAACAGAGGCGTCTTTATTTTATGAAAATTTTAGAGCTTTTGGTGGTGTATATACCTTAGAGAATGATCAATATTGTGTTTTTTCTTCTTGATTTTCTGATCAATATGGGTAGACTTGTATTAATTCAATACAATAGTTTCAAACGTCCTTGCGAATCAAGTCGTGCAAGTTTGGTTGGGTCTGGTTAGATAGTCAAATAACATATTTGTTTCCCTCTTACCTTTTGGCTTGTCTTAAGAGATTCTTTTCATAGCAGATCCAAATGTGATGATGATATGTTTGTTTTATTGATCAGGGAACAACAACAGGTTGCATCTGGAGGACCACGAAAATCAGAAGAACCTAGGGCTAGGGAAGATCGTTATGCTGACCGGTAATGATGTTTTTTGCTTCTTTCATTTATCTTGATACACATCTAAAGCATCTGGAGAACGAACTGGTAATGATATTTTTGCTTCTTTAATTTAACTTGATACACATCTAAAGCATATGAAGAACCATATTTGTAAATGCAAGAAACATCATAGATTGCAGCATTTTTTTAGTACAAGGGCTAGTTACTCTTGATCCCATTTCCAAACCCAGTGTTCCCCCACTCCACCCGCCCACCCAGCACACACTCAGTCACATACCAAAGGTCTCAACCATTGTCCAACCTTTTGGATCCAACCCAGGACTTCACATACCACAGTGCACCAATTGTTTGTGTTGCAATCCTGTTACGATTCATCATTTGGATAGCTGCTAATGCGCATTGCCTTAATGCAATTTCTCTTTTAAGAATGAAGCGAACCAAAGAATGTGACTCAGGGACAACATATATAAATGTTACTTGGGGACAGCATATATAACCGGAGCATGTGAGCATTCATCTATGTTGCACGAACACGTATTCAGCAAGAGGCGGTACAGATTTGGCATCTATTTTGGTGTGTCCTAGTGTATTTTGGAGTGTAGTATGTGTGTTCGACATGACACGACACGGGCCTGACATGGGATTTGGAGTGTCCGTGCTTTTTAGGCGTTCATCGTAATGAGGTGTTGTGGGACCCAACTTGGGGACGGTATATAACCGGATCATGTGAGCATTCATTGTTATTACGTGTGCGCGGAACCTTTCACGACTGCTTTCCTAATGCTGCATTTGCAAGTGTTGTCAACCTGGCTGCAACCTTTCACGATTGCTTTCCTAATCCGTGCACGGACACGGATTCAGCAAGAGGCGATACAGATTCGACATTTATTTTGGTGTGTCCTAATGTATTTTGGAGTGTAGTATGTGTATTCGACACGACACGACATGGGCCTGACATGGGATTTGGAGTGTCCGTGCTTTTTAGGCGTTCATTGTAATGAGGTGTTGTGGGACCCAACTTGGGGACGGTATATAACCGGAGCATGTGAGCATTCATTGTTATTAGGTGTATGTGGAACCTGTCCCCTAGGGTGTAGCCTAGTGGTAAGGTTACGGGACATTACCGAGTAGGTCCGGGCATCGAGCCCCGACATCGGTTAAGGGGTGGGAGGGGGTTTCGGGTAGAAAAAAAAATTAAAAGAAAAAAAGAAAAGAAAAGCTGTATGTGGAACCTTTCACAACTGCTTTCCCAATGGGGTTTCGGGTAGAAAAAAAATTAAAAGAAAAAAAAAGAAAAGGTGTATGTGGAACCTTTCACAACTGCTTTCCTAATGCTGCATTTGCAAGTGTTGTCAACTTGGCTGCAACTCCAAAATGCATCATTTTGAACCCTTTGTGCATCTGTGAAAAATGCAAAAGGAGAGCACATCATACCAACCAATAAATAGTTTGCTTTCACATGAAAAGCATTTACCATGTTATATTTTATCAAACCAAACATCCTCTTATGACCATGTCTAGTTTTTCTACATTCTGTACTGATCTGTCATTTAATATTTCAGTCCAACTGTGTGTTATTATAGTGACAGGGAGAAATCACGTGATAGAGGGAGGGACAGGGAGCGAGAGAGGGAGAAGTCCCGAGAACGTTCCCATGATAGGGGAAGAGACCGGGACATACGGGAAGACAGGCACCACCACAGAGACCGTGATAGGACAAGAGACAGGGACAGGGAAAGAGACCGTGGACGTGACCGTGACCGGACTCGTGGCAAAGACAGGGAGAGAGATCGTGGTCGTGATTATGATCGGGATCGGGAACGCGACCGTGATCGCCCTCGAGAGAGGGAGAGGGAACGGGAGCGCGGAAAAGATTATGACCGTGCTAGTCATGAAAGGGACCATGGATACAAACATGAAATGGATGTTGACTACGACCTCAATGAGCCGATACGTGAACAAGAGCGGGATGGTGCAAGAGATAGGGAACTTGAGCCTGGTGAACATGATTATAGAAGGGACTTGTATGACGAGCCCCCGAAGAATGTTCATGAACGTGGCTATGATTACAATGAGAAATATGATGATGTCAAACCCGGTTTTGTTGAGCCTGGACATGTTCGGGAGAGGTCGAAGCACCACAAACCAGAGTATTATGTTGATGATCGATATGTGAAAATGGGGGGTGGCGAGTATCAGGGCAAAGATGACGAAGTAGATCTGGATCAGCCAGAGGAAGGGGAGGCTAGAGACCATGATTATGGGTACCAGCGTTTAGAAAGATCTCTCTCCCGTGATGATCGTTGAGGTAGGGTGTTGGAAGGTACTTGCCTTTTTGCATTTGATCTGAAGAAGTGCAAGCAAATATTCTTGAATTTATGCAGCCTTTTGTTATTTTCTTTTGTCTAATGTTGGTTTCAGGGTTTTGGATGCCTCCAATCGGATAGCGTCAGATGTCATGAGTAGTTGCTTCTCTGCTGTAGTTTCTTTCCCCCCCTTGAATCTATGTTAATGCCTTGTTACTTTGAATGTTGTGTTGTTACTTGGATGATTTTCCTCATTGTCAGTTTGTTATGGAAACTAGTTGTTGCTTATTTCCTGATACCAAGCAATTTGTGTTCATGTAATTGCATCCTTGTCCTCACTGAAAGGATCTATGTTACTATTCTTGCTAATTTGTTGAAAGACAGGATAATTTTTTAAAATAATGATATTTATGAGAGGTTTAGTCCTCTCTGTCCATGTTACTGTTTAAAGATATAGTTTGGATGTGGTGTCATGCACTTATTCTTTCAACTGTTTCGTTTACTTTCTTGAAATAGTGTGTATACTTTATGGCACTTGTTTCAAATTGAAGGTGTTCTATTATATATGAATTGTATGGCATGTTCATGAACAAGTTCACATAGTCCATATATTCTTCCTGCCATGCATGGGCTGTAGGCTTAAACTCCGTAGCTCCAGTAAGGATGCTATGATAACCATGAAATTTCTGGAGGCCCCAGTAACTATGAACTCTGCATGTTGTGGTAACTATGAACTCCGCACCCACAACAAGGATGATGGTACGGTAACTATGAACTCTGGAGACTCCAAACGCTTAGCGACTTATCCTTTTCCATCCCAAGGGACTCATACATATCGTGGAGGCGATATGCAGTATTGGGGTAATCCTAAATGTCTACATATCAAGTAAAAATCATCAAGAGATTGCGATAGGTCGTTTTGGGGTAATACTAAATGTCTACATATCAAGTCATCAAGGGATTCAAGAATACTACAACTACATGAAGTCATCGAGGGGTCCCGACATTGCCGTATCTCTACATATCAAGTCAAAAGTCATCAAGAGATTCAAGAATACTACAATCAAAAGTCATCAAGAGATTCAAGAAATACATGAAGTATGCTGAAAACAAATACATGAAGTATGCTGAAAACAGATAATCTCTTGGTCCATACTGTACTAACATGTAAGGTATGAAGACATGAATTGAAATATAATAATATAATACTGTAAATGACAGTAAGGTATACATCGTTGTGAGTTTCCTGTGTTTCAACATTATAATTTTTAAAATAGTCTTGCATGGTGCAGTAAATGAGAATCATGCCAGAATTGTGGGTTTGGCTTGGGTAATTTTGCTTGTATATACCTGAGACTAACATAGAGACTAAGCCCTTCTCTCCTGAAGGTCAAGAAGCTCTCGGAGAACTCAGTCCTACCAGTGCTTCTCTTTCTGCCGGCTATCATCTCTCTAGGTATCCTTTCCTTTATCATATGGTATCAGAACAACCTAGTTTCAAAACGGACATATTCAAAAATCTGTATATTTTTGTGTAAACAACAATTCTATGTATGTGTTTTAAAGTTTAACTTTGTAATTATGGCTAATTTCGATTCGGTTTCGGTTTTGGATTTTTAGAAGTTCGATTTATTCGATTTCGACTATCTCGATTCGGTTGAAATCTAATAAACCGAACTTTCACCCCCCTAGGTGCGGAGGTTTTTGGGTGTGTCATCCCTAGGTGTGGAGGTTTTTGGGCTTGTTGGGGTGTGCATTGTCCTTGATAGGGAACTTGGCAAGTCTAATGGCTCTATGTCATAGCAGACATGAAACTTACTCAGTTTAATGTCTCACATTCCAAGTCCCTAGTTTGTCAACTTGCGCAACCTATCATGTATAGATTTGCTTGTATATTGTATGTACTTCGTCGTGCCGTATAGAAGTTTAGACCTATACTTCTAACTTTGTATAAAAATATAATATAATATAATATAATATAATATAATATAATATTTTTATTGCATGTACCTATTCAGATTCTTAAATATATATTCCAAGACTTAAAGAAACATAAATTCCGATACTACCCATAACCTATACGTATTGTATTCGATAACATAACAAAATAGTAGTATATTATATTATATGTATTATGTATCTTATGAACTAACAACGTAGTTTCAAGCCTTGTCAAGGGGGGGATGGCTTTGAGAGCCAATAACATTTTCATATGTTGCTACTTCAAAGTAGACTTTGTTAATCCCGAGGCTTAATCAAAAGATGGTAGAATAGTGGCCAGAAACAGAACTTCACTTAATCTTTTCGGAATATCTTTTGTTGAATTCTGAAGTTGTAGTCGAGATTCAGAAGTTCACGCAAACAAGTTTGCTCTCTGAATCATCGATTCCAATGAAAAACAATAATATACGACTCTGATTACAACTTGTAGACAAGATTACAATAATCAGAAAATAAACTCCGTTCTTTCTTGCAAACGCAATTATAATTGAGACAAAACGAGTTACAATAAGAGAAGAGTAGGAAGAAGAAGAAGAAGAACAACAACTCTTGTTGTGGTGATGAAGATCACCGTTGTTAAAAGTAAGATTCGTCTCACACGATCTGCTCCCAGTAACCATCAAGTTCTGAGAAGAACTACTGGAACGCTCGTTTTCACCTCTGTCATGAACTCACATGAACTCCTGGACTCCAATAGTGGCAGCATGATGATCTCTCTCCGTCTCTCAATTTTGAAGTAAGTTCTCAAAGGAGCACGAAAAGAGTATTTATAGAGGAGGGTGGAAACCCTAACAATAATCCTGGTCACCAACCAATTACGGAAAGATAGGAACGATTTAAATTCAAATCCCACAAAAATCAGATCTGAACTAATGATCCAATCTTTTCATAACCGTTTAAATCCTGCAAACAGAGAAATCATGCGCCTACTGTGCTATCCGCTCATATGCGTCCAGCAACACAGTCACAACTGCTCCTGCTCGCATAAGCCAACAACACAGCAGCCCATGCGCTGCTGCACATACGCGGATACGCGCATAGCTACGCAAGCACCCACACGAGCGCAACTAATACGCACAAGCGCCACTTTGTGTCTTTGAGCCCGATTCCGAATCGCTAAGCTCCTTCGGGACTTAGCTCATAAGAGAATTTTTTCAAGAGACTGACAAAAAGCATAAATGTTTTCTTTGAAGAGTTAATTCGTTTTTCTCCTAGAAAAATACCTCCATATGGCACCCACATGTGCACACCTCAACACAAGCAAATCATTATATTGAGATACCCATTTGGAGGTATAGTCAATGTGAGATTATTTTTCTAGTCCAAAGACATAAACTCCAACAGACTTGGCCACTAGAACATAGAACATGAGTTGCTCAGAGCTCAGATATCGTATTAGTCTTTGACAAATGATCTTTTATTACACTTTTTTGTTTGCAACTATTTTTGATGCTATGGAAAAACAATTTAGAACCACATTTAATTTGAGAACTACAAATTGAATTTTCGAATCCAATTTATAATAATCCTTTCAGAAAACATAAGTTAGAATGTGTTTATCAATATTGCCGAGTATTCTGAAACCCAAAGCATCTCACAGGACTCAAACTTGGGGTTCGACTCTCTCAATTAGCAAGAAAGAGTCTACCAACACAAGACATTGCATATATATATATATATATTTTTTAGCTATGGATAGTTTGTTCGTAATATTGGTAAACAACATAAAATCATTTTGAAGAGGGATATGCAATGTAGATTAGGCTACAAAAAGAATGAAACAATCTAAGAAAGTTAAGAAAGAGAAGTCAGATAGAGTTCCTGGGCTGGGTTCGAGGAAGGTGTAGCACTGGACTCTCATAATTTTTCTTAGAAAAGGGCGAAGTCGTCTCTAGCCATTTCTGACATTGATTTCTAATGCCGAACCTACGTCAATAATCATGCGCTCATACATCGAATTTCTCGAATTCTCTAGTAGTAAGCAAGCATGTCTTCTCTCTTATGTCGGGATGGGTTGATCCAGTATTGACTGACCCTCTCATCGAGTTTGAGATTCATTTATTGTCTCACTCGTGGGTCTAGCTGTGTTGTGAAAAGCAGATTCATAATGAAAATGAAAAAAAGATTGGTGGCATTCAATGGCGGAGCTTGACTAAAATGTTGACGAGCTATATTTTAGAGTAGTAAATCACATTTTTTGAGGAACCAAATTGCATTTTAGAAGGAGTTAATATCTAAAACTGAAATATTTATTAAATAAATAAATGTTGGGGTTTCACTTTAACTCTAGAAAATAGTCTCACATCTATATAGGCAACCCCAAATGTATATTTCAATATAAGATTCTTCTTTCATTGACTTGATTGTATTGGGAGTGGCAGCCCATGTGGTTGAGGTGGTGGATTATTTTCTAAAGGTCAAGAATCAAGGCATCCAAGAAATATTTATGTTTTTTTATCACTTATTTCTTTGGAGTTTCCCTTAAAGCTTCAGAGAGTAGCGACACTTGGAGATTTAACTTTTACAAGAAGGGAAGGGATGAAGGAAATACACATCAAAATTTGAGTATAAGCTAGCATAGACTAATTATTTATGAGCAGCATCTCTTGATCATGATGCGATATGTAGCCTAAAAGGAGTCAGTCAAGGGAAGGGATTTAGGAGGTGTTGGCTTTTACCTCTAATTAGCGGAGAAACACTGATCTGGTCTAACTAGAGGTGCTTCCAAAAAAATGTTTTTTTTTTGTTTGTTTGTTTGTTTGTTTGTATCCAATTATATACAATTAGAGCTTGACAACTAAGGCTTCGAAAAAAGAAAGCGCTAGCATGCAGCCTCTAATTGGAAGTATAAAGACCGTATTGGAAGTATAAAGACCGTTATAAGTCCTAGAAAATTCAATATTTTCCAGTTATATGCTTATCACTGGTGATGCAAAAAAGACCATGGCAACACCTAGAAATGTAATATTTTACCTAATTTCTAATTAGCTTATTTTGATATAAATTTAGTTTAAAGTTGTAATAGATAATTTTTCGACATAACATTAGCAAAATATTTTATAATAAGGGTACAAAGATAAATTTATGTCTAATTAGACATTGAAAAACAAACATTCAATCACTAATTAGTGGAGGGAAAACTTTTATAAACCACTAATCACTAATCAGAGCTCTAATTAGTAAAGTGAAACTCCAACCTCTGATTAGTACCACACATTTAATAGTGAAAAAACAAACACCCCCACTAGTCGAAACATTTATTCAGTATCCTACTATCAATGATTAAATGGAACGCTATATGGACAACAAATTAGAATAAAGAGCCAATCAGGAAAAATCTGCATTGAGATGAAGGCAAACTGAGTTTAGATACAATCTGAGAGAGGATGACATTGATCAATACTATCTAATTAACAAAAGAACATCTCACTTTTACAAATTTCTTACAAAGCGTACATACAAGGATTCAATATCCAAACATTTCGTGGATGATGACATGGAGGTTAAAGTACAAAGGAGAATGGTTACATATTTCTATCGATAAAATGACCGACACTCTATAATTTTGGCACAAGGAACAGATAGCTCTTCTTAGTTTGCAACATCATATTGTTTCCTTGAGCTATAGATGGCTTAGGCAGGCATATAAGAGGTTCCATGTGCAAGCTCGCTGGAGAACAGTTCGGCAACAAAATGAAATCATCACACCAAATATCGTTGATGCCACAAACTGGATTTCATATCACCTTCCTAATTCCTCCAAAGGCCCAAATCTGCCAACAAAACAAAATAAGCAGAACTGTTTTAGTTCTCTATATCTCTAGAATCACGTTTGAACATCAATTTCCCAATTGCACAACCAACATGTTGATTCTCATCAGACTGGAGGTTAAGATTTATCCAAAAACAGTGAGACTGAGGTTACAATTTCTGGGTTGATGAATATTACGCTACATAAAGTAGAAAAGGGGATAAAAATGCATTTACAACTTTCTAATTGCATAAGTAGCTATCTGGAATATGTTACCTTCCGAATGCAAGAAAATAGGACTGGCATTTATGAAACATTCCCCACGGGCATGAACTTATACAAACTAAATAAATACTGGGAAAGTAGTAACGCAGGTGGATTACTTGACTCTGAATTTCTTATTGAACCAACGAGACCTCTTGATGCAAAATCCTTAGGAAAATCCATTCGGAAAAAATATTTTTCAGAGAACTTTAAATTGAGGGATAACATCACTCACAGCAACTGAATTATACTTGCATACTCATTCCATGTCATGAAGATATACACAAGATGATTTGAGCTCAATTACCATAAGTAAAGAAGAGTCTTTCCTTGGAAGTTATTGGAACAGTAACCTACTCAGATGCTGTTTGAAGCTATGATGTTACAGAAATTTAAAAAAAGAAAGAATTTGAACTAACAATCTACAGTAGAAGAACAAACCTTGAGGTTTTTGTCCCAGCTTCCTGTGCACAAAGCACTTCCATCTGCCGACAGGCCTAGGCAGCTTATTCTGCCCTCATGAGAGTTTTGAAGAGATCTCAAATTTAACACTACCTGAGTATGTCGCAAAGAAATGAGAATGAAAACTTATTGTATAATTGTATCTGATTGAAAAATGTAACTAGATTATGTTTACAATGGCAGATAGCACGCAAGCATGCCTACAATCGTGAAACATGCACATGGGATTGCATGTGTGCACGTGACACATACATGAAAGCGCGCACACAGGCACACGGACGCATGCGAACGTGCGCGCGCACACATACACACACGGAGAGAGAGAGAGAGAGAGAGAGAGAGAGAGACCAACCAAGAATCTTGGAGAGTGGAGAGTAACTAGAAGCCTGGCAATCTGGTGTAACCAATACATAATTTCAGACACTATTGTGCACGAGCACGTCAAGTGTGTAGGGGTGGGTACAATGGTGGGGTGGGACGGATAGACAGCGATCAGTACTGAATTTGAGACTACTGCACCAGCATGTGTCTGTGTGTGTGTGACTAGAGAGAGAGAGAGAGAGAGAGAGAGAGAGAGAGAGAGAGAGAGAGAGAGATTTAATAACCACAGTTGTCATTTTACAAGTAACATTCTTAGGGTTGGAGGAGGGCCCAATAAGATATAAAAGTAATCTACAACTGTAACTCGTGGATCATTAACTGATTGACTGACTTCTCAATTCTCATGGTTGCAAGAAGTACTAGTCAAGTTACTTCAACTTCTTGGGTCGTAGGATAATCACATACTCGGATGTCTAGAAATCAATAAAGAATGACCAATCTTCTCTCATTAGGAAAATCTCACTCGTAAGGAGGAGCCTCAATGTTCTTTTATTTTATTTTTCTTCCAGATCCCTAGAACAAAAGAAGTGCATACCTCAGCAACTAATGTGTCCCACACGTAACAGTCACCATTTGAATATCCGGCAAAGAGGAGTCTTCCTGATATAGAGAAAGCAACAGATGTGACATTAGGAGCATCATTGTCCCTGTCACCATGTTGTTGATTGTATACTTGAAGCTGATGTCCTGTCCTCATGTCAAATAATCTACATGAACCATCGTCAGAGCCAGTCCCAAATCGCTGCCCATCTGGGAAGAACTTGACAGTGTTCACATCCCCCTCATGACCATGATATGTCCGAACTGCTCGACTAGCTATTCGAGTATCCCATAGCCGGGCAGTTGCATCACAAGAACCGGATACAAACATGTTTGAATTTGAATTGTTTATCGAGACACTGAGAGAACACAATACAAAGCTTCTTCAAGCAGATAGAGAGAATGAAACATAAAGACTAGGAAGAGACTGTTGAAAATACTATACATATAAGGGTATTGAGTGCCATGAGGCTCCCTCTTACGCAGAGTCAGGGGAGAGTCAGGTCACTATGTTCGCAGCCTTACCATATATATGGAGAGGATATTTATGTGACTCGAATCTGCATCCTCCAGGATGCCAACAACAAGACTTTACCATTGCGCCAGGAAATGCCCTAAAAAATACTATACATATGAATTTGAAAATTAACAACCACAATATATGGAAGGTGTGTTGTACTAGGGTCTCTTCCAACTATATGTCAGGAAGGGCAATCTCAACTCATGGATCGATTTTCTCCAATAGATAAACCAAATAAAAGGCATGCATCTATAGTAAAGATATATTATAGAACTATAAGGAACTTAAAAATATATTGTGTATAAACTTAATAACCCAAGGACGACCTTAGCAAGATATGAAGCATCATATCAACAAACTAATCGGTTTATCATATAAGAGTCCAGGCATTATAATAACCTGAACAAACTACATGAGTAAATTACCAATTTTGCGGGCATCAAATCCATTGCTTCAAACTACTAATAACATGGTCAACAAATTTGACTACAACTGACAATGTCAACCAGAGCTTCATCATTGTCATATCTTCATGTCATATTAGGTCAGATTTACTTTCAAGATGCATGGCATATCTGATAATTAGGTGAAAAATGTCGAACATAGCCTTTTTTATACATATTTTATCGTTCTTGTCACTCATTTCACCTTCTCGTAAACGGTGTTTAAGCAGACTGCCCTGCTCCCATTGGTCATATTGCTATTAGGTTTATCTTTTGATGGCTATATAACTACATTCTGTAACTTGATTGGGAGTTCAAGAGTAATTGAAGGACTCTTCTCGCTAAATCTAAATAGCTCGTGTTGCTTCCTCTTATTGCATTTCTATATCAGTCAACCTGTACCTCATCTACAAATCTGGGGTTCCATCTCCTTACTTTCGGGGAAAAAAATTTCTGTATTACGGGTGTGGGTGTTGTGGGGAGGGGGAGGGGGGGGGGGGGGGAGGGGGAAGGGGGCGGCGGCGGCGGCGTTCTGACAAAAAGGTTACACATTAAATTAATGTATTGAAAAAAATGATAATGTGAAATTTCAAATTCATGGCATAATCCCATAAGCTAAAGATAACTACAACGACCAAAAATGTTGATGATGGTGAATACCATGTATTAAAAGAAATATGGCATTTGGTAACGTGGGAAGCACGAACACCAAAGAAAATCAGTGGTGTCAGTGTCGCGTCATGTCAGACGTACCAAGCACACATACCAAGCGATGCAGACACTCCAAAATGCACCAAACTAGGCCAAAATTGATGCCGTGGCCACGTCGTCATGTCGTATTTGTGTCCATGCAACGTAAATTGTAACAAAATATTTCAAATATTAAATTGACAAAGTAACGAGAATTCAACAAATAAATATTCAAAAGGAGTTATTAAACTGCCATATCCGAAAAGGTTGTTCTACCTACCTATCAACTAGGCACTTAGGTTTCATGGCAAAAGTGTCTCATGCTCATAGTTACCTGGCTAGGAATTTGGCCGAACATAGGTGGTTGACGTGAGGTTGATAGCCCGACATAAAAATTTTGTCAAATTCTTTATAGAGCTTTCTTACCCTCCATAGCCGACCCCATTCTGATGGGAGAAGGCTTGATTGATAATGATGAAGTTAGTAACATAACTTTAATAGCAACCCCAAGTGTGTGTGTGTTGGTGTGTGTGTGTGGGAGGGGGGTGGGTGGGGAGGGGGGGGGGGGGTGGGTTATATATTAGAGATTTTACGTATGTACCTTAGCACATCAGCTGTGTGTCCTGATGGAAATTCACCTCCAAACACGGAAACCCTCTGGCCGGTTGTAACATCCCACAAAACACACGTCTGATCACCTGAACTAGTGATAAGATGAGTTTCTTGATCCGGAACATATTGACATGATGATACATAGCCCTTGTGGCCTGTCAATATTCTAGATGTTGGTATATTCCCATCTCTGTCAGCTTGTGAATTAAGATTGAAGATAGAACATGCACTATCAAGACCACCACAAGCAACTGATTGACCATTAGGTGAAAAAGCACATGTCATGACCCAGGCACAATGAAGCTTTATAGCATGTGTTTTCTGGCTTGTTAAGGCATTCCATACTATCAATCTCCCATCTTGAGAAGCACTGACTATCCGATTTCTCTCAGGAGTCCAGTCCAATGAATACACCTGACAGATTTCTTAGATAGAGTATCAGTGTCTTATGGATGAGACCTGAATAGTATTTATCTTAAACCACGACAGCAAAATCAATTTAAAACAATGAAGCGGACAACATAAAAAAACAATATGAAATCCTCAAAAATTTTGGCAGTTTCGTTCTATAAACGAAGATTAGCTTTCCAATCATATGCTTTGCAAAATTATCCGAGATAAATTTAGAAATGCATTTCTAATTGCACAAGAAGTATTGGAGGTATTTTGTTATCCAAGCATCCCTATTAGTATCACTTCCTAGATTGATAATAGATTCTCCTCTTAACCATAGTTTGCGGTATCGGCCAATACCGATCCAATATAGCCGATACTGATACAATTTGGCATGTCTCGATTCAATACCGACCGATCCCAATACTAACCAATACCGACAATGGAGGTCTCTTTCCGAGCCAATTCGACAAAGAAAATTGAAAAAATACTAATCAACAAGGATGTGAAACCATAGTAAGGCTGTAAAATCATGTAAATGGAGAAAATTTATCTATCGCACAAGGGTGACTAAGTCTATTATTTCATTCAATTTCAAAACTACTATAAAACAACACAGAAAATACTTACAATTATGCCTAAATGCCAAAATATTTTCTCTAAATTTATTAATAGTTATTTGCTTTCCAAAAACCCGATACTATGATCTAAAACCGTTGATACTGCCGATACCGATACTCATAGGAAGAGTCCGATACCGATACTCATAGGAAGAGTCCGATACCGATTCCGATACCGTGAACCTTGCTCTTAACTCGCCGATCCCCAGGATATAAACAAGTAATACTATGCTACAAATTCAACAGTGTAAACTTCAACTGTGCTACACGTTATAATGGAAAACATAGTTTCTCTTGTATTCCATGCAATTTAGGATGCAAACTTCTACTAGACTAGACTGGATCAAAGATATCAAATACAGCACAAGACTTGAAGCAGCAAACATACCAACAGATTATTACTTTTTTTTTCAGTAAAAGCACCATTATAGGAGGGAGAACCACAAATTATGTCATTGATGCTCCAAATGGAATGGGCAAACAATAAGAAATAGATTCACAACTATTTCTAAACTGACTATTTTAATTCCAGAACCAACTTCAAGTTTGGCAAACATAAGAAGTTTTTATCTCATAAGAATAACCCAAAGAAAAGCCAGCACCTTTGTAAGCTCTGTTTGCCGTTCTACTAATAATCTTGTTTCATTTCTCGCTACCGAATGTCTTGTTCAACCAATCATATATACTCTGGTACAACTCCGCACCCAATGTTTTGGATGCTTTGGCATAAGGTCAGCATCTTGCTTCACCAAATTCATCTTGGATCTTCGTCAGAAGACACAGGATGATTATTGTTAACCTTGTTATTGTCATTAATTATGATGATGTCTATGCTCAGATGTCTGCCAATATCGGGATCTTATCTTAATCAACATTATCAGTACACGTCAGCATAATCATGTTTACCTATTTGCTTTACCAAATCCTACAGAGGAATGAATCTCATAGGTTTAAATCTACCCATAACAACCGTTATCAATTTGTTGAGATGCTGGCACCAAGACAGTTATATTCCAATATCAAACAGAAGTATATTTGATGATTGCGCAAGGTGTGCTCAGTTTGAAATCTTTCGAATGATTAAGTTATTTAGATTACTTTCTTCAAAATATATCCAGTAAATCATAAAGATTAGTGCCATCTTGGAGCATACCTCCTAAGAAAGCTATAAATTGGGATCCACTAATAGCAAAAGCAGATCATGACACAAGATGCACATATCTACACTATGCGTTTAATCAACAATATTTTTTACCTCTCTAGCATTCGATGTCCCCATGGAGCGTATTCAGTTCAGTTGTTATAAGAAGAGAGAGTTTGGGCGATTCACTTGCAATTTTTAAAATATCATGACTTATGTTTCATGGTTAAACCGTTAAAGGTGAAGTATCATTGTTGTAAGTTGATTTCTCTTGGGCTGCCATGAGAAGCTGATGTTCTTCCTCCAGAAATATGGTTTTCTCTACCATCTTCACTTAAGCAAAAAGTGATGGTTCAAGTGATACATTTACAACTTATACACATACTTAAGGAGATCATAACGCCACTTCTCAAATTTTGATTTCTGTTCAGTGTGAGAAAGTGATTTTCTTTCTGCAGCAAGAGGGTTCTTTACTCTTCTCTTCCTGCAAGACATTTCTTGATAATTTGTTGTTTCCCACTTAATATTCTTGAATCTATAAGCCATCATGAAGGCAAGGTTTTCTATTTACATCACCATTGGTCAAGAAGTAAGCATACACATCCCTTGTAATTTTCCATTATTAACTATGTTGCACATACACAGAAAAATGTGGCTTATCCGTATCATGTCCTACCAGAGGCATAGCCAGCATTTTAATCCAGAGGGTGCAATATTTACTACTAAAGCTGTGTTTGATTTGACTTTTTTTTTTCATGAAAATTTTTCTATCACAAAATTTTCACTATTTGTAGTGTTTGATAGCTTATATTTTTCAAGAAATTATTTTCCAAAAAACTATAATTTTTCATATTTTCCTCCAAAATGGTGGAAAATGATATTTACCCAACCCATAGGAAAATATTATTTTCCATGGAAAATTATATTTTTCGTAGAAAATAATGACAATCAAACACCAAATTAAGTTTTTCACATGGAATTTTTTTCCTAGGAAAAAATTTTCGTGGAATTAATTTCTTTTCAACATATTTTTTACCTTGCAGTCAAACGCACCCTAAAATAATTTTTCTTGGAACAAAACTATATCAAATTGATATGCCGACAGTGTACCGGCAGTGCTAGCAATTTTTGAAAAAATCTGGAACAATTTTACTTTGTTTTTGATTTGTTATAATTGTTAATAAATTTGTTGTCTATATTCACGAGCTTCTCTTCTGACTAAAGGTCCTAAATCCAACTAAGGCATGGTAAAAGGGACTTGAATACAAATAACCCAAACATCTATTAACTGGTGGTCACTTTTACATACATATTTTTATACACTCATTTATTCACTATTTACTGGTAGTAACTTCTAGTAATTCCAAGTCCCAACAGCCTTCTAGAAGAAAACCAGTCTGGTTTTATTGGCTCAAAACCAAGCTAAAGAAAACCAAACCTTACAAAGCAGCAGCAACAACTGCAGCTTCTCCTCTCCTCCATGCCCCTTCTCTCCTCAAAACCTATGTCCCCAACTCTTCAACTTCCTCCAGCCACAAGTACAATCTACTAGACTTTGGTAGTAGTTCCTAGGCTTGGATGACCAGCTGCTCTTAATTCCTCCTTTGACGACGACGACAACAACAACAACAATAGTGCCCATGAGCTAGTCATGAAGCAGCAGAGAAGCCTCTTTGGAGGCTTCCTCAAGCATGGAAAGTCTACTGCTGCTGCTTCTAAGAATGTAGACCAGGAGCAGCAAGTGGACTGGATGAGCCTCAAGGTGGCCAAAACTAGTACTAGTAGTGAAGCACTGATGCTAAGCTGTACTAAAAAAAAAAAATTGTGAAATTCCAGGGGGCGCGGTGCGCCCCCTCGGCACCATGTCCCTACGCTCCTGTGTCCTACCCCTACTCATTTAACATAGTAACATACATGACTATATTATAAGTATCTTAAAATGTCCATATCATGTATCCATATCGTGTCCTTATCCGTATCAGATTACATATTATTAACAATAGGCAATTTTGCTCCTCGTCAGCTTGTGGAATAGATAGTTGCGCCAAACCACATGAAATTTTGTATCTTTTAATATTTTTTTCCCCTTCTCCACATTTGTTTTGTGGGCAAAGTAATTATATGCTGCATGAACACAGATAGGAGAGTTTTTGGAGTGTCCTGCCCAATTTGTGTGTCTATCCAATGTGTCCGAGACCGACACACAGATTTATGGAGTGTCCGTGCTTCCTAGGAGCACATACTTTCAAACCAGATCATATCTAGTTCTAACTTTTCCAATTATAGCCAAATAAGAAAAAAAAATCAAAATTGTTTTGTGGGCACAATATCTCTACGTTGCATGGACACGGATAGTGCATGGTACCAATTTAAGTGTGCCCTAGCCTATTTCGGAGTGTCCATGTTTCGTCGGAGCACATACTTTGCACCTATATCCTCCCAAGTTCTAAAATTTTCCCAATTGTAGCAAAATAAGAACAAAATTAAATAAATTAGATGTTACTAACACTTTCCACGAAATTTAAATTTTTTGTCGAAGAAAAGAAGCCAAATTACTTTCCCGGTGTGTCCCTGCAGAATTCTGCAGCAGACGAGATCCGTGGAGCTGAAGTTCACCGGGGCCTTCCCATGGCTTCTCGCGTACGTAGCCACTGCACACGAAAAAAGAAGAAGAAGCACAATAGACATCAAGCAAATTTCCCCCCATTTTCGAAATTACGAAGAAGAAGAAAGAAGAAGAAGTGACCATCGGTGTCGAGGAGGAGCTGTCTCCTCTGCTTCAGCCTCTCCCTGAGGGCATTCACCGTCTCCGTGGCGGCTATATGCTGCTCCTTCAGCTCCGACACCGACATGGATGAGCTCAAAACCCTAATTCTCCTTAATTTGGAAATTTAGGGTTAGGGGTTTCGAGAGGACGAAGACGAAAGAGGAGGAGGTGATGGTGGTGGTGACGTGCGGCGGGTCCATGGAGTAGCAGTTGAATGAGTGAGAGAGAGCGGAGACTAGATGTGGACAGGTCAGAGTGGACCAGGTTGGCACATGAAGACCCAAGGCGCCAGGTCCCGCCATGTTGAACTGCAGATTGGACCTAGTTGACCGGAATGATGAATTACATATAAAAAAAAAAGTAATTAGTATTTAGTATCTCTCTCTCTCTCTCTCTCTCTCTCTCTCTATTTCTAACCCTATCTCTACTATTACAATGTGGTTAAAAAATAGCTAAAAAATGAGTCGTTTATTCCGTATATATATTATCATTTACATAATTAAAAAATTTATAATATTTTTTTAAAATAACTACCTAAATATTTTACTAATTATTTTAAAAAAATTAATCAAACATTTAACTACCTAATATGATATATTTATAATTAAATAATTCTAATTGAAGTGGTTAAGATGAAAAATATTTTTCTTGATTGCTTAAGTTCAATTACTAAGAATAACATTTTTTATAATAAATTTATGTTTAATTTTTTACAATATTTTTTTACGCACGTGCAATGCACGTGCACATTACTAGTTCAGATAAAAAATTTGTTAGAAAGTAATTAGGCCAAATAAGGAATTGAAAAACTATTTTGTAGCCAAATAAAAATAGACTTCTTTATTAATACATATACATAAAGGAAAAATAATGATTAGAATTTGTGTATATTCAGTGGCATAGCTTGAGTTATATTTTTTTGAGGGACAAGCCTAATGTTAAGTGTATGTATATATATGCATTTAAAATTTAATCAAACAACTAATTAAATAATTTTTTTGAAAAACACTAATAAACTTAAATAAAACATGTTAAATAATGTCACATTTAACTCATTAAACAATTTTTTTTAAAAAAATAGTAATAAACTTAAAATCCTTCATGAATAATCAACAATTTTATTTAAAGTAAGGCTCGACGTTCCTTCAAAGACTTAAAGTCATAAATAATGGAACCAGAATCAAAAATTTCAACAAGAACGAAAAAAAATTATAAACCATACCACTGAAAATCTAGGAGGATGTTTTTTTGAACAAGAAAGGGGGTAGTTTTCAAGATAAGTTTGATATGGTCCATATTCAAATAAACTTTTCTTATCTCATCCATTTGATTAACACGATACTCCCAAATTTGAGGACGTAATCCCGGATCACGTTCTAAAGCATTAATATCAACTTCTTTGAATCTTACCATTTGCAATTTGGGAGGATGCCCCTTAGGTCTAATCCTTTATGCTTTGTGATTCCAAATGTTGCTCATCTTGAATTGACGGTGAAAGTACTATGTCATCATATTTATCAATAATTTTCCTTTTGAAAAATGCTAAGCTTGATCATAATGACTTATAAATTACTTGAAAAAATCACTATTTTAATTACTACTTTGAAAAAAAAAATTGGAAGATAAAAATAATAATAAAACTATTAAAAGAAGAAATCAAAACTCTTAAAAACTCAAAAGTTTCAACTATTGTGAATCTTGTTATTCAAAAGAAATTGCTTGTTAGTGATCCAACCTTGTGAAGCTTAAAATTATTGATGAAAGAGTTGGACAAAACCTAATTACCTCAATGAGTTGGGCAATAGTAGCTACTAATGGATTGTCTCTTCCTCTTCGACTCTTCCCTCTTTGCTTTTTTTGTTTGCTTGAATGGATATTCGGAGAAGATCAAAAGTCAGATGAGAAGTAAATTATAATTTAGCCTATTTGAAAAGATTACATAACACATTAATTTAATTAAAAAATATTATAGTAATATTTTATTCTCAAATTTCACATGATGGTACTAATAAAAGTTATAGTAATATTTTATTCTTTGTATGGTCAAATATGATAGTTACTTATTTGATGTCATATACAAATATATGGTTTGCAACACTTTCTGTTGGATGTTCACTTTAATCATTGACTCGTTAAAAAGAAAAAACCTATATTTGGTAAAAGATCATGGCGAAAGAAAATAATACAACATATTTTTGAAATAAAATGAGATAATATCAACCCACATCAAGTTCTCTGTAACCATGTGGGATTATAGGATCATAACATTTCACCATGTTTCGAATTCCTGGTGCCCATGCAGGCTAACTTTGTACTAGACTTCTTGTTCCGTAGAACAATACTGTGCTGACGTCACCATCCACGTCGTATTATATCAACCAACATCAAGTTTTCCATAACCAACCATGTGGGATTATAAGATCATAACATTCCGTACTAGACTTCTTGTTGCGATTGAACACTGCTATGCTGACATCACCATCCATGTCGTACGATTGCAACATGAGACATTTGTATACTCTTATACCATTTTATGTAATTGTTGGCTTTCTCCTCCTAATGGCTAGATTTTAGAATGAGTTCTTCCAAGTTTAATATCAAAATGAAAAATCAAACCAAAGGGTCATTTATATGCAGATGTAGTATATTGGTTTCTGGAAGGATGTTCTTGTTTGGGATGGCCATTTGCTTTCTAGTTTCTACTGCTTAGTTCTGTAATCCATAGGCTCCGTGGTCGCAATATCCATTTTTATGCAAATCCCCTGTATATAGTTTCATTCTTTATTTGGCTGCGCCAGATTTCAGCATTCAGGAATGATTTCTTTAACCTGATTCAAGAATTGCCATCGTTGATGAGAACCATATACCAAAGTTTCATCTTAAATAGATATTTATCATCTCTCCTTCCAAAAGAAGTGCATTAAGTAAAACATAGAAGTACATGCTACATTTAAAACCAGAACCAAAGAACAAAATGCACTAGTCATGGATGGGATTTCTTCTTCAGAAACATCTTTGTGTGATATAGGTTTATCTTTATTTTTGTTGGGCAATTTACAAGATGGAAAAGTCTTCAGCAATGCAAGATTTGCCCTGAGATTACATAAGTAAGTACCAAAAATGTGAATCATTTGCAGACGAAGAATTAAGCCCACCACATCAGTTAGATTACATCTTTGGTAGCACGGTGGAATCCGATTGGACACCAGACTCTGCCTGCAAGAAAGAAAACAAAAGATTTTTCTTCAGAAAAGTGTACAAATTTAACATTGCAAGGGGCAAAATCTTACAACCGCACAGTTAAAATAGCACTATACGAAGATCTGGATTATATATATATATATATATATATATATATATATGAGCCAAGTTTAGCTATACCGGTCAGGCATTTGTAGTAAATATTATGGAGATTCAAGTCAGATACTGATTGATTAGATATTTCTTAAAGGATATGTATTGATATATTTACGACATACAAGAATGGCAAATGGAAACACCCATACCTCAAGATATCTTGTCAACAAATTGGTGGTACTAAAATTAAATCCCTCAACGAGCACTCCTTTTGTACGAGATAAGTTCAGTTGCTTTCTGACTTGGGTGGCCAAAGACTACATGAATCAAATCAGTTTAGAATCAGATGGCGAAATAATAATTATAACTTTATCTATGGCAAAACAGCCACAAGATTACAGTCCAAAAAACTAAAATGGGGACTTTACAAACCTTGCCCAACTCCACACCCCACTGGTCAAAAGAGTTGATCCCCAATACGAAACCCTCAACAACAACTCTGTGCTCTTAAATTGCCAATAGCTGCAAGGAAAACCAGGTTATATTGTAAGTCTATTGTTTCTAAGCATACTAGACGACAATGAACTGCAAAACCTATGTCATGAATAAATAAATTTTGAACTTCTCAGAGGGGTTAGAGTATCTCACTTTAGCAAGTTATTCATTTACTAAAGAAGCCTCCTCTTACTAGTATTCTATTCCTTGCAATCTCTTGTGTAAACCCTCTCGACCAGATTTCAGTATTTTAGAATTCTTTTCAGCCATTTAGGATTTATTACAATATTTTAAATTTATTTTTCTTACCTATCCTGTTGACTTGTGCACCTGTCCATCTCCTAATTATTTGGAGCTTTAGCTTGACTGTTATCCCCGAACAAAGTTCACATACCTGTCCTAGACATACCAGACTATTTTTCTGAATTTTGTGCAACTCCCAGATACTTTATTTTGAGCCTCGGTTGAGACGCACAAATATCGTTACAAAAGTTCGTATTTATTTCCTATTTAATTTCCTGCTCTTTACCCACCTCTGTACGAATAGAGATTTGAGGCCCAACATACACCTGTTTTGCCCAGACAAAAATACGTTATTTTTCTACACTGAGTATACTACATTTAGTGTATTGACACCGTAGAAAAATTATGACCCTACCTACCTCTAAATAATTAGAGAAGACCGTGCGCAGTATTTATTAATTAAATTAAATACGATGGCCCGTATCACCCCAAAACCAGGCCCAGTCCCTGCCCAGACTCACCCCCACCCCCTCGGGACCCTTACACAGCTTTTCCCTTCAATCCTGTGAATTTTAGAATTTTCAGGAATCGAGTGTTTTCCCAGACAATTTCGTAATTGTGCAATTTCCCAAAACTAGGACTTTACGCAATTTATGAAATTACAGGGACTTTCCTGCAAATTGCAGTGCAAGGTGTCACCCCCTCATTGGCCGGTGAACCTGCGCCGTCCATTTGGAGACGGGACCCACCCGAAAAGATCCCGAAAATATCCCGAAAATATCCCAAAATATCCTAAAAATATCTATAGATATTTTACATATTAAATTAATATAATTTTCTATAAAAGAAAAAGAAAAGAAAATAAAAAGAAAATAAAAATCAAACCCATCCCCTGACCCTAGCCGCAGGCTACCCCCCCCCCCCTCGCCGGTCTCCCCCGACCCACCCTCTCTCCTCAGTCTCCTCTTCTCCTCGCCTCCTTCCCTCTCTCCCTCTTTTCCTCCGTCGCCGGCTGAGCCCCGACCTCCGCCACCCGACGCCCCTCGAAGCTTCCCCGGCTCCGCCACGGCCTCCCTCTCCTTTCTCTTCCCCCGCTGGCCCCTCTCTCCTCAGCTCCCTCTCCCCCTCCCAGCCTCTTCCCTCTACCGCCACCACCACCATCTGTCACCACCACCACCACCATCATCATCACCACCATCGACGCCATCTCCGTCGCCGCCCTCAGCCACCCGACCCCGCTGGCCTCGACAGCAGCTTCTCTCCTCCACCTCCTCCATCTCACCACCGTGAACCTCCCCATGGCGAGCCGTGCGGTGCTCCCCCTCCCCCGCTGCGACCCGGCCCGACTCCTCCGCCGGGCCCGAGCAGCGCCTGACTGAAGCCGACCCCCACCGCTCACTCCGTCGGGTCTCGTCCAGCATCTCCTCCCCTGATCATCCACGAACCTGCCAAACTTTCTTGTTCCCAACCCTTCCCAGGCGATCACAGACAACGACCTCCAGCGTTCGCCTGGACCAGCCAGTGCCGACTGGACGACCGGAGAAGACGACTACACCACTACCGTCGTCTCCTGTTCAGCCCTTCCCCGACGACGACACTGCCCTCGTCCGCCGCCCCTCCGGCATAACCCTGACCGCCACGGCGAAGCTCCGGCAAATCTCCACTGGACACAGCAGCTGGACGCAGAACCCGGATTCGTCCAGGACACGGAAACGGTGTCGACTCGACACACGGATACGAGAATATCAGTTTCACGGAGCCCTGTTCAGGTAACCCGTTCTATCTCCTCGTAATTTCGTTTTTAATTCCGTTAGTTGTGACACGTAGGCTATGTGACCCTCTCGGTGCCCGTGCAACCCGCTCGGAGCATCGCGTCCTGTGGCGATCGCGAACCGCGATCCAAAAACAGAAAAAATAACGACCCGATTCACCCCGGAACTGAGTACGCCCCGCCAAACGGGACGACTTGGTCGCACGCGGTCTTTACCGAAACGTGCGCGACGTTGATACGGACGTGTAGAAATTCGGAAAAGTTGATTTGGATATGCGTGCACACCGGAATCAACGCGTATCCGTCGACACCACCCCGTATCCGTCAGTTCTGGAACACGCTGCAACTTTGTGTACACACGTCGGATCGAAACGAAACTTGCGCCATCGGACTCGTAGCGATACGCTGGTCCTGTGATCCAAGTTTGGTTCGATTCTGAGAACGTTGACAAAATCCCGTATCGTGGGCCCCACAAGCTCCACTTGACGGGCGATTTTGTGATCGGCACATCGGAATCCAGTTCTGGACATTCCGTTGGGTTTGTATCATCGTTCCTGACTTGTTGACACTAAGTTTGGCGAATTTGGAGACCTTTGATCCTGACACATTTTTTGGTGCAAAGTGGCCCACATATGGACCCCGCTTTGACCAGAAACTGTCATTTTTGTCCCTGTGTCCAAATTAGACTTAAGCACATGCGTTTCTAGCTATTTGATATTTTCTGAGACTGTTAGTGATGTTTATTTTAGTATCCGGAGACATTCATTCCGAGATCATAGTTTCTGACACTTGGTACTTGACATCGGGACGTTACATATTTGCAGCTCTCTTGCCAGGCAAGTATACCTTGCCTTGTTGTACTGTTTAAATTCAGTTATTGTTAGTTACATGTTTATCTATTTTAATATTATATAAATGTGCGCGTTCGAGCAGACTCGGGTGCAGTCAACGATGACGTTGACGTTAGGACTTGTGTCTGACCTAGTGTCTAGTAGACCCACCTAAAAGTTGTGAAGTTATTGATATAACTTTCCAGGCCTTAACACGTATCATTACACATCACAGAGTGAGTTCATATAGGGACGCGTGCCTCATGCGCGACTGGCCATCAATGTGAGCAACACGTGTAACGGTATTTAGCTTAGTTGGTTATTTTATTGAGACTTGCATCATAGTAGGAGGTGTCCACGTCGTTTTCATGACTTGTACATCTATATTGGGCAGGGAAGACATCTAGTAGGCGTGTGGGACACCCCCTCCGTGATGTTATATCCTTCGTTCCATGCTCCTCGGAGAAGGACGATTGCAGAGTGCCCATGAGTCTGGGGGCATATGACACATATACTAGCCAGTTATGACGATTGGTGAATTACGTCAGCATATGTCTAGCCTACACTTTCCCATGCGTACTACAAGGTCTTCAATTGCATTCACTTAGATGGTTAGCACACCCCATTTATCTATTCAGTATTTACATTATGGCATGTCATTTTTATGTATCTTGCTATGTCCCTCTGAGGACCTGGTCCCCTGCCAGGTGTATATTTTCTTGAGTATTCGCAGGAGCACAGATCCGGACATGTTACGTTTATTCCGAGGAGGTCTTCTCTTCGAGCCTCGTGATGGTCATATGTTGTTCTTATATGGTGTGTATCTGGTTCCTTTTATATTCTATTTCGACAGTGGATTTGTTTTCATCCGACTGTCATTCTTTAGGTACTTTATTTTGAGATCTAGTTACCTGATTATTGGTTATTCCTGTATATTTGATATTCTGTGGATGAGATTTAGATATTACCCTGTGACTTGTGATTAATTATACCACTGGTGAACTATTGTTCATTATACAGCGTACGCACGTATATATATGGTTTTCATATATTGGAGTTGCCATATATATACGGGCGACTGGCATGGTTACGTATCCTAGTCCTACGTATTTTGGGACTGGAGCGTGACATATTTTTAGTGGTGGCCCATGCAGGTCAGATCATATTGTCTCGGTTACGTTACTGTACCGAGCAAGCCTGCACCTAGGATTAAAGTATAGGATCTCATCCATAATTGACTATGACTTATCATCTTTCCAGTCTGTCCTACTTACAAAATTGCATCCTGCTTGATTCATGTCCTTCCCTAATAATTCTTCGAGTGTAGCCCCTGCTAGAATATAGGAATCCCTGTTGATAGGATGATACTTAGGGTAATAATCCTACTAAGAACACAACTAGGGCTTTAACACATCCCTGAGTTTAGGATGCTAAATGAAACCTAGTCTTCCATATTACCTAATGAACCCTAACATTACTACCTATAGAGTAACTTACCCTTATCCCTTGACGTATTGTGTATGACTTGAGAGTAGTATAAACCCTAGTAGGATTAATTAGAGAATTTATCATAGTGTTGACCCTAGCCTTAAGGAACCCATAGAAATCCAAGGTTGAACATTAGGACTGAAACCTCATCCTATGTTTGGATAAAACCCAATTATACGTCAGAGACTCTTTACCCTTGTTGGCATAAGAACCAAACAACTGCCTAGTTGGCGTAAAAGCCAAATGACTTTCTTGTCGGCGTAAAAACCAAATTTGGCAGGAGATTGTCTCCTTTACGCTGCAGTTATAATAACTGCTATCCACTTTCATTTATTATTCCTTATCCTGTGTAGGACATGTCATGAGAGCCACGTAGGTAACTGCCCTGCGTAAACATGATGATTCATGAATAATAGATAACCAGCGTAGAGTAACCTGACTAGGCGTAGAATATAATGATAGGATGTGAGCGTAGTGTTACAGCCTTAGCTTTCCCCATGCATGACCCAATCTTGTGCATTAAAGGCAGAGATACGCCTCGAGCCCTGTGCAAAAATAAATAGCTTTCTGACAGGACATCTGGTTTTGTCTCACCGCGAGCGTAGATGACTTGTATCCAATAAAGTCACTAACGACAAACCTGGATCTCCGTGCAAATTCATCATCGCAGCCGTCCTCTCGATCGTTGTGCAAGTACTTTTTGTCAGAGGTCAGGATTCACTAACTTGACTGACAAACTCATGAGTTTCTCGTACAACTTTACGCTACAACGTATGCTAGACTTTACGCAAACCTTTTTGGCAAAACTTTACGCAGGCAGACTTTTATACAAACCTTACGCACGCTAATTTTATGCGTAGATTTTAGCGCAAAACCTTTACGCTCAGACTTTCACCCAGACTTTTACGCAGACTGTTACGCACATACTTTTTACGCGGACAGCTCTGATATCCCTGCTTTACGCAGACAACCTCGAACCCTTGCTTTACGCGGACTTTCTTGAAATCTCTGTTTTAGGCAGACAACCTATAGTATATATTAAGATTGTAGAACTTAGAAGGCCATACCTCTTTTAGGTCAACTAGCGACTTAGACAAGGATTTAGAATAATAACTGTAGAGATTGTAGAGTCTTATCTTTTTGTGATTGTGAATTGTTTGTAATTTCTCATATCATAATCTAACGTACTTATATTTACTGTACTACCTTGACTTATACTGCTATAATAGCCTAGTTTTGCAAGCTTATTCTTTATCGAGCTTGTTCATGACACATGTGTTATTGGGGCCTGATCCACCCCACTAATACAATTGTCTATTCAGAATCAGTGTATTACGGTCTGATCAACCTTAGTGCATTTTGATTCGCCCTTCACATAACTACTTTACGTGGATTGAGATGATTAGTAGACAAATGTACTTACCCTCTAGATATATTTGAGCATATCGTATCAGCTACATAACTGTGCTAATACGAATATGTGAATAGGAATTACCAAAACAGGATTTCAATCCACAACTGCCTTGACAATTCTCATTTGAATTCTTTAAACGCCTTGAATCCCCATACTCATAATCTATTACCTTTCCCTGGAACTCTTGATTATTGTTTTCCGTTTTCCCTTATTTCGGAAAGGCGAAACCTCGTGCTTAGTATAAATACGAAAGTGTATTGTTTCTGTAACTATTTCTGTTTGTTTCTTGGGTAATTACCAAACCCTATTTTTAGATTAGATTGCAGTTTATAAACGGTGCTACCCTTAGATGACCCTTCGCTACCTACCTACGTTTTATTACGTTCCTGATACATGCATCACTAAGGCAACATAAAAAAAAATTTGCCTCGTAACTTGGGTCAAGTTCAGAACTCAAATGCTACGATGAAGGAGTGTATCATCTTGTTGACAGGAGTCTAAATGGATTTTACCTGGATAAACAATTGATTGACTCCTGAAAGGATAGCAGCACCTATGACTAGGTTGACTTTTTAGGATTAAGAATTCCTATGGACCAACGAGTGTCAAGCCGTTTTCGAGGAGTTGAAGAAGCGACTGACCACAGCACCCGTATTGACTATTCCATCTGGATCAGGCGGTTGTGATCTACAGACGCATCAGGAAAAAGTTTGGGATGCGTATTAAAACAGGATGGCAAGGTAATGGTATATGCATCCAGACAATTATGAGTACATGAGAAAATTTTGGAACATTGCAACCGTCGTGATTACTCTAAAGATATGAAGACATTACTTATATGAGGCAAATCCTAAGATTGCACGACATACCAGTCAGCATTTTACCAGACAAGGATTCACGTGACCAGAGTTGGTAGTCAACACCGTAGAGACAGTTAAGTAATACGAGGACACTTGCAAGCAATGCAAGACAGACAGAAGCAGTGGGCAGACCGTCATCATCGTCCCTTGGAAATTCAAAGTGGATGATCATGTCATCTCGAGGATATCACCTACTAGAGACACCATTCAATTCGGAGGACGCAGCAAGTTGAGGCCAAGTTATATTGGACCAGTGACGTGCTAGAAAGAGTAGGAGTAGTAGCATATCAACTTGCGCAACCACCTTTCCTTGAGAGAGCACCTGATGTATTCCACGTATCGCAACCTAGGTGATATGTGACAGACAGCAGTCATGTTCTCAACCATTCGGAGATCACTATTAGGCCGAGCTTGTCGTATCAGGAGCAGCCCGTAGAAATCCTTGATCATCGAGAAAAGGTATTGAGAAATCAATCTATTCCCTTGGTCCGCGTGGCATGGAAGCACGGCGCGCCAGGAGAATCTACTTGGAAGCGTGTGGACGACATGCGTAAACGTTTTTCGAACCTATTCGTAAGCCAAGATATAAATTACTTTGTTAAATTATATCTTATGCCGTCTTTGACTACTACCGTGGATTAGTTTTAATTTCGAGGACGAAATTTTTATAAGTTGGGTAGATTGTAAACCCCCTCGACCAGATTTCAGTATTTTAGAATTCTTTTTAGCCATTTAGGATTTATTACAATATTTTAAATTTATTTTTCTTACCTATCCTGTTGACTTGTGCACCTGTCCATCTCCTAATTATTTTGAGCTTTAGCTTGACTGTTATCCTCGAACAAAGTTCACATACCTGTCCTAGACATACCAGACTATTTTCCTGAATTTTGTGCAACTCCCAGATGCTTTATTTTGAGCCTCGGTTGAGACGCACAAATATCGTTACAAAAGTTCGTATTTATTTCCTATTTAATTTCCTGCTCTTTACCCACCTCTGTACGAATAGAGATTTGAGGCCCAACATACACCTGTTTTGCCCAGACAAAAATACGTTATTTTTCTACACTGAGTATACTACATTTAGTGTATTGACACCGTAGAAAAATTATGACCCTACCTGCCTCTAAATAATTAGAGAAGACCGTGCGCAGTATTTATTAATTAAATTAAATACGATGGCCCGTATCACCCCAAAACCAGGCCCAGTCCCTGCCCAGACTCACCCCCACCCCCTCGGGACCCTTACACAGCTTTTCCCTTCAATCCTGTGAATTTTAGAATTTTCAGGAATCGGGTGTTTTCCCAGACAATTTCGTAATTGCGCAATTTTCCAAAACTAGGACTTTACGCAATTTATGAAATTACAGGGACTTTTCTGCAAATTGCAGTGCAAGGTGTCACCCCCTCATTGGCCGGTGAACCTGCGCCGTCCATTTGGAGACGGGACCCACCCGAAAAGATCCCGAAAATATCCTAAAATATCCTAAAAATATCTATAGATATTTTACATATTAAATTAATATAATTTTCTATAAAAGAAAAAGAAAATAAAATAAAAATAAAATAAAAATAAAACCCATCCCCTGACCCTAGCCGCAGGCTACCCCCCCCTCGCCGCCGGCGCCGAGCCCCGCCGTCGGAGTCCCCCCTCCGCGCGGCAAGCCACCCCCCCCTCGCCGGTCTCCCCCGACCCTCCCTCTCTCATCAGTCTCCCCTTCTCCTCGCCTCCTTCCCTCTCTCCCTCTTTTCCTCCGTCGCCGGCTGAGCCCCGATCTCCGCCACCCGACGCCCCTCGAAGCTTCCCCGCCTCCGCCACGGCCTCCCTCTCCTTCCTCTTCCCCCGCTGGCCCCTCTCTCCTCAGCTCCCTCTCCCCCTCCCAGCCTCTTCCCTCCACCGCCACCACCACCATCTGTCACCACCACCACCACCATCATCATCACCACCATCGACGCCATCTCCGTCGCCGCCCTCCGCCACCCGACCCCGCTGGCCTCGACAACAGCTTCTCTCCTCCACCTCCTCCATCTCACCACCGTGAACCTCCCCATGGCGAGCCGTGCGGTGCTCCCCCTCCCCCGCTTCGACCCGGCCCGACTCCTCCGTCGGGCCCGAGCAGCGCCTGACTGAAGCCGACCCCCACCGCTCACTCCGTCGGGTCTCGTCCAGCATCTCCTCCCCCGATCATCCACGACCCTGCCAAACTTTCTTGTTCCCAACCCTTCCCAGGCGATCACAGCCAACAACCTCCAGCGTTCGCCTGGACCAGCCAGTGCCGACTGGACGACCGGAGAAGACGACTACACCACTACCGTCGTCTCCTGTTCAGCCCTTCCCCGACGACGACACTGCCCTCGTCCGCCGCCCCTCCGGCGTAACACTGAGCCGCCACGGCGAAGCCCCGGCAAATCTCCACTGGACACAGCAGCTGGACGTAGAACCCGGACACGTCCAGGACACGGAAATGGTGTCGACTCGACACACGGATACGAGAATATCAGTTTCACGGAGCCCTGTTCAGGTAACCCGTTCTATCTCCTCGTAATTCCATTTTTAATTCCGTCAGTTGTGACACGTAGGTTATGTGACCCTCTCGGTACCCGTGCAACCCGCTCGGAGCATCGCGTCCTGTGGCGATCGCGAACCGCGATCCAAAAACAGGAAAAATGATCCGATTCACCCCGGAACTGAGTACGCCCCGCCAAACGGGACGACTTGGTCGCACGCGGTCTTTACTGAAACGTGCGCGACGTTGATACGGACGTGTAGGAATTCGGAGAAGTTGATTTGGATGTGCGTGCACATCGGAATCAACGCGTATCCGTCGACACCGCCCCGTATCCGTCAGTTCTGGAATATGCTGCAACTTTGTGTACACACGTCGGATCGAAACGAAACTTGCACCATCGGACTCGTAGCGATACGCTGGTCCTGTGATCCAAGTTTGGTTCGATTCTGAGAACGTTGACAAAATCCCGTATCGTGGACCCCACAGGCTCCACTTGACGGACGATTTTGTGATCGGCACATCGGAATCCAGTTCTGGACATTCCGTTGGGTTCGTATCATCGTTCCTGACTTGTTGATACTAAGTTTGGCGAATTTGGAGACCTTTGACCCTGACACATTTTTTTGGTGCAAAGTGGCCCACATATTGACCCCGCTTTGACCAGAAACTGTCATTTTTGTCCCTGTGTCCAAATTAGACTTAAGGACAGGCGTTTCTAGCTATTTGATATTTTTTGAGACTGTTAGTGATGTTTATTTCAGTATCCGGAGACATTCATTCTGAGATCATAGTTTCTGACACTTGGTACTTGACATCGGGACGTTACATATTTGCAGCTCTCTTGCCAGGCAAGTATACCTTGCCTTGTTGTACTGTTTAAATTTAGTTATTGTTAGTTACATATTTATATATTTTAATATTATATAAATGTGCGCGTCCGAGCAGACTCGGGTGCAGTCAACGATGGCGTTGACGTTAGGACTTGTGTCTGACCTAGTGTCTAGTAGACCCACCTAAAAGTTGTGAAGTTATTGATATAACTTTCCAGGCCTTGACACGTATCATTACACGTCACAGTGAGTTCATGTAGGAACGCGTGCCTCATGCGCGACTGGCCATCAATGTGAGCAACACGTGTAACGGTATTTAGCTTAGTTGGTTATTTTATTGAGACTTGCATCATAGTAGGAGGTGTCCACGTCGTTTTCACGACTTGTACATCTATATTGGGCGGGAAAGACATCTAGTAGGCGTGTGGGACACCCCCTCCGTGATGTTATATCCTTCGTTCCATGCTCCTCGGAGATGGACGATTGCAGAGTGCCCATGAGTCTGGGGGCATATGACACATATACTAGCCAGTTATGACGATTGGTGAATTACGTCAGCATATGTCTAGCCTACACTTTCCCATGCGTACTATAAGGTCTTCAATTGCATTCACTTAGATGGTTAGCACACCCCATTTATCTATTCAGTATTTACATTATGGCATGTCATTTTTATGTATCTTGCTATGTCCCTCTGAGGACCTGGTCCCCTGCCAGGTGTATATTTTCTTGAGTATTCGCAGGAGCACAGATCCGGACATGTTACGTTTATTCCGAGGAGGTCTTCTCTTCGAGCCTCGTGATGGTCATATGTTGTTCTTATATGGTGTATATCTGGTTCCTTTTATATTCTATTTCGGCAGTGGATTTGTTTCCACCAGACTGTCATTCTTTAGGTACTTTATTTTGAGATCTAGTTACCTGATTATTGGTTATTCCTGTATATTTGATATTCTGTGGATGAGATTTAGATATTACCCTGTGACTTGTGATTAATTATACCACTGGTGAACTATTGTTCATTATACATCGTACGCACGTATATATATGGTTTTCATATATTGGAGTTGCCATATATATACGGGAGGCTGGCATGGTTACGTATCCTAGTCCTACGTATTTTGGGACTGTGGCGTGACATCTTGCTTTATTGTTTCTTAATACCAAAAGAAATGACACATGTTAGGATCCACGAGATAAATCTATCTGTGGAGGCCACAAGGAAAAGAAAGACACCTAAATAACAATGAAGCAACCAAAGAACATCGCCTTTGGAAATGATACATGATGTTATCTTTCCCAAATAAGATTCTAAGGCTACATTTCAGCTACTTTTCATGATTCGACGGTCATTCCAGTCCCAATTGAGTTGCAAAGGTGCGAGCATACACAAGCAACAACAATCAGAAATCCCAGTACTAGAGAAGTTCGTCGACTTAAGTTTGTTTCCAATTATGGGAAGTTTTGGACTTCGTGTGAAGATCAGAGATAAAGGTGGCTCGGTTTGGAAATCTATTGAGGACTTAGCTAAGATTCGAAAGCAATAATAACAAAGTTATATCCAAAAAAATTTGGGGGCTTGAAATACAAGTGAACTTTATATACCCATTATGTCCAAACTAGAATCACTCTCAAGACAGATCAAAACTCATATATGAGGAAAAGGATAAGCAGAATGAATTGTACTTGACGAGGAGATTTTCCGTAGAAATCCAGACCCTAATCCAGTTTATGGTTCTGCTTCCTTGTCTTCTTTTGATTCTTTTCAATATGCATTCTACTTCAAGTTCTGAACATGTATTCTTTAGCAAATTTATAGAATAAGGGATTGTTCCAGTGGGAAAAAAAAGAGCCCACAGCTTTTGCACACTTAAGCCTGGTGCGGGATTGCTGCTCCTTTTCAAAAAGCAGCATCAGAAGCTGCCCAAAAAATGAACTAGCTTTCCATTTATTTCATTCATTCATTTATTTATTTATTTTTGATAAGTTGTCGTTACCACACAGCTTTTGGAGGTGCTTTACAGAAAACTAAAGCAGAAACAACCATGCTAAGAAATCCCAGAGCCGTCTTAATAAGAAAATTGATTCAATAGGAAAGGAAAATTTTAGCCATTTTTGTTACCTAAGATAATATTTGATTACAACACATAGGTTCACTATACCCTGCATCAGCAAGCAGGTTGGCCTCAAGATAGTAACAGATGTTCGAAGGCAAGAGCTTGGCCTGAAGAATCACGATATCTGCTTTAGACACTACTGTCTTGCAAAATGAAGAATCTCTTATTACAAGTATTAAGAATTAGTTGCAAAATGAAGATCTCTTCTGGTATTATTTTTTTCGTACGATTTTGTTCATTTTTATGGATTTTGGATCTAGATTTGTGATTAGTTGTTATATCATGGTTCGTGCTTACAATTTGGGGATTATTTAGGGAGTGGTTATTTTACGTATTTGATTATTAGGAATTTGGGGACTATTTTAGGGATTTGGCTATTTTAAGGGTTTGATTATTTTAGGGTTCTCTTGTGTTGGATAACTCGAGATATTCGGGTGTAGGAGATCCAAATTTGGTCGTAATTACAAAATGAATGTGTTATATCTATTGAAATACTATATACCATTTTCGTTTGTTTTTATTTAATTCATGCCTTGTATATATGGAGCTTAGCCTTTTTTTTTAAATGATTTTAATAACATGCAGAGTAGTCCTTAAAATTGTGATGTGGGTATGTATTGAACAAAGCCATCTCTGCCGATGATCAAATCTATGTACTTCTATCACAAATGTCTTTTCACTAATTTATACTACTGAATGAAACAAGACGCAATGTTTGTGTTTACCATCTAAAATCATGAATCAAGCACATTCAGTTTGGTACTTGGTGCTATGCTACACAAGCTAGTTCGAGCTCCAGTAGAGTGCAAGCTCGAGATCGGGCATGATCTTGGAGGTATTTTGCTTCGTTAGATTCACTAACAAGCTCATTTCTGGCATGTCCAATCCGATACTCACCCTAACTGATACTAGCCAATACCAAAATTGTGGCAATCTGTTTTAGAGAGAGAGAGAGAGAGAGAGAGAGAGAGGTACGGCAGCAAGCAAGGTCGCCAATGATTATATCGTATCGACAATCAATATGTTATAGTGTCAATAAAATTGCTTAAACTCAATGTAATAGTTACATTACTAGAAGTTGTAAGCTATAAATTCACAGCGCTCATAATATTATTCCATGTAAAACTATCTATTGTGGGGGTACTTTGTCTAAACAAGTAAAATAAACAACAATATACATTGCGAGTGAATAATTCGATTAATAACTAACGGAAAACAACAAATAGTACATAAGATTATGCTTAAATGTGTCAAATATCTAGTTTTTAAGATAATTTCTTGTTATCTTTTTGCTTTTCGAGCCCAACAACTCTGATCCAAAACCAAACCAACGAAACTGTTGATACAAATACACTTAAGAAGGGTCCAAAACCGATTCTGATATCTGATCCAAAACCAAACCAACGAAACTGTTGATACAAATACACTTAAGAAGGGTCCAAAATCGATTCTGATATTGCGCACCTTGATATGATCATCAATTTTGGCAATAACAGAAATGTCATGCCTTGAGCCTCGTAGACACCTATATCCCATGAATGTAACTTTTACACAATGGATGAACTCAGATATCACTGACCCATTTAACCATGCTCCTGCAAATGGTCAACTGGAATTGGACTCACAATTAACGAGATCAATTGTTATAGATGACTGTAAAAGTCCTAAAATTGTGCATCGTAAAGGTCCAATGTGTGCATACCTCTCTTTTTATAGAATTGACGATACTTTTATTAAGTAGCTTGATGCAATAATAATTAGGATATAAATAATAGCCTCAAGAACAAACGATTTTAAACCATGCATCAGTAAAATAATACATGGAAGAGGTAAGAATCTCGAATATTTTTTAATTGTAAGAAGTTATAAAATAAAGATCAAAATGAACCTGCCCAATGTTGTAAGCATTTAAAGAAGGTAGCAGAAGACTCAAGGATGGTCTGTTGCCAGAAAATGTCTGCAAGCATTGAAGCATTTCTACCTTGAGGAGAAATTTTATAACTTAATGGAACAATTAATAAGAAGAAAGCAAATACATCACCTTGTGAGGAATGAGGTGGTTAGCAATACTCCCCTAGCAACTGTTCTGGAGTCTGAACATCATCCACATCTTATAAGAAAAGTGTAAACACAAGTAGAATCAATACTTAAAACTCACAACTTCTACCTTCCCATAATTAAGCAAGAGCGTCTGGTTGTGCAAAAAAGTTGGACATGAGTTCATCATGGTTGCTCACAGTTTCACCTAGAAGAAGATATGTAGAAACATCGTAAACCAGTGTAAAACAAAGCAAAGACCTAAAAAAGGAGAACCAGAAAAGAAACAGAATAACTTCTATTATGGCATCACTAGTCCATACCTTTCAAGTAGACAGGTTGCTGACTTTCCATAACGCCAATAAAATCACAAGGAATAACTCTTCCCTGAGAATTAAGAAGCCATTTCTTAAGGTCTGTTTATCATGTGTGTGTTAAGTGTGTGCGTTAATATTTTTGAAGACTAAGTTGTTGAGAGTATTAAAGGGTTTTAGTCCACGTGGAGTAGAGTAGTAGAGAGAGGGGTTAGCCTCTCCTATATATATGTAGCTCCACATCAATAATAAGCAAGCCAAGTATTCTACTAAATATCTATTTGGTATAAGAGCTATCCCCCTCTCCACAACCCCTCCCCCTTTCCCTCTTCCGCCACCAGCAGCCGCCGGCAAGCAGCCCCCCTCCCTGCCGGCCATCACCCCCTCCTTCGCGCCGGCCAGCCCCCTTCCCTCCTCCTCTTCTTCTTATTCTCTTCTGCGAGTTGTAAGTCGGTTATGTCCGTATGCAACTACGATTGCAAGGAAGAACAACAAGTTTAATTTTCTGATTATCGTTTTTTGTAGCAGCAAGTTGTAATCGGAATATTAATTATATAGTTGCTAGTTGGATCGAGGTATATCAGTGAGGGAACTTTTGTGTGAACTCCTGATCTCGACTACAATTGTCGGTTCTTCTCCCTCCTTCTCGTCAGGCTATGCGACTTCGGGTCGAAGTCATGCACGGGACATGAGCAACGGCTCTCAGGGACACCACTACCGCTGAAGGAGGAACGGTAGATGTGAAGAGGACGGTGATCAAAGGTGGAGATGATCTAGATCTACCACCGTATCACGGCCCGCACCCGCATGATCGGGCATGAGTACGTGGTTACATCCAGCCTACGCTGCAGCATCGACGGTAGAATATTGTCTAGGTCATCAATATCTAGCTATCAATCTTACTAATACAACTAGTTCTATATATACTCAATCACCATAATCTAAAGGAAGAATAAATAAGAAAGATAAACCAAAGGAAAAAAAAAATAAACATAATATGGAATAAAAAGCACTAGCCTAGATCTCTATAATTGTTACCTTAAGGTCCATAGTGTAAAAGCAGTCATATCTATATCATCACTCTGAAATCCTGGAATGTAGAGCACAATAATAACTGAAAAATATAATCCAGCTAGGATTGGAGCGAAGCACACCTCTAACAGCAGTTTCAATAAATGATAAAGACTATGTGGAAGTAAATAGAGAGAATATACAAGATATATAGAGCATGGCAGAAAATATACAGGAATAAGAAATGCAAGAAATACATACAAGAGAGATGAGCATCATATATAAGAGTCAAAAAATACAACTAACTAAGTGAGTGAGTACTAGCTTCAACCAAGGTTCAAAAACTCGGTATCGGTATCGGACAGTTTGTATGAGTATCTGTAATCACCTGAAAATTTTAAGAATTTTTAAATTTAATTTTCTGGAATTTAATTAGCATTTTCTGTAATTCTAAACTAAGGTAGACTGATTAAAATGAATTTTTAAAAGATATTAAATAATATTAAAATGTGATAAAAAATATATTTTCTAGTGTAAAATTAAAAATCGAGCATGGGGTATTTTTCCGGGAATTTATTGGATCCCGGATGAATTTTTAAAGCATTAAAAACTATTGTAAAATTTAACTGATTAATTAAATCAAATTAATTAATAAAACCAACCCAAACCGTTAGACTAAACCGGACCGGACCGTCGGTCTGACTGAACCGGGCCAACCCTCCTAGCGGGTCGGATCCGGGTCAGACCCGACCCGCCAGCAACCGACCCGACCCGACCGTTCCAATCCCTAACCCCCAAATTACTGCCGACTTTTCACCTGGCCGGCGGCCGTTTCCGCCGCCGTGGCCGCCGGCCGACCCCACGGTTCACCTCCCCTGAACCCGGCGACTCTTCCTCTTCCCCTTCCGGTGAACTTCCGGCGGTTAACCTCCCCTAGACCCCTATATAACTCGAGACCACCCGCCGGATTTCCCCCTTGCTTTTCTTCTCCGTCGAGCTCCAGGATTCCGGCGACTTCCTCCTGTCCCAGACCACCCGACGCAGCACCGCCCAGACCACCCCGAAATCCGACGCCGCCCTCCAGAACCTCCTCTTTCTCCTCCTCCCTCCGACCGAGTACACCCCGACCCCGCACCTCCAGAATTCGACTCCGGCCGACTCGTCGACCTCCGCCGGCCTCACAGAGACGTGCCCAGAGGCTCGCCGACCTCCGCCGGCCTGAACCCCACTCCCAGCCTTCTTCCCTCACCCCGGACTCGCCCTGCTCGACCACTGGAATCCCAGAACCCTAAAACCTAGGGTGGACACAGGACTCGACACAGGACACGAGGACACAGGACTCGGTTTTTTAGACTACTTCAGGTACTTGTAACTTTTGATTCGTAGCTCTGTTTCATATTCCGTAAATTTCTTCACGAAGCCTGTATGACCCCCTCGGTGCCCGTGCAACCCGCTCGGGGCATCGCGACCTGTGGTGATCGCGAACCGCGATCCAAAAACAGGAAAAACTTAGCCCTGTTTCACCCCGGAACTGAGTACGCCCCGCCAAACGGGACGACTTGGTCACGTGCGGTCTTCACCGATACGTGAGCGTCGTAGATACGGACGTGCGGGCTTTCGCAGAAGCTGATTCGGATGTGCGTGCACTCCGGAATCAGTGCGTATCCGTGGACAACGCCCCGTATCCGACTTTTCTGTATTTGGCTGTAACTTAGTGTATACACGTCGGATCGAGACGAAACTTGCGCCATCGGACTCGTAGCAATATGTTGGTCCTGTGGGTCAAGTTTGGTTCGATTCTGAGAACGTTGGAAAATCGCGTGTCGTGGGCCCCACAGGCTCCACTTGACGGGCGATTTTGAGAACGGCTCATCGGAATCCAATTTTGGAAGTTCCGTTGGGTTCGTATCAACGTTCCTGACTTGTTGACACTAAGTTGGACTGATTTGGAAACCTTTGACCCTGACTCGGTTTTCGGTGCAAAGCGGCCCACATATGGACCCACTTTGGCCCAGAAATGTCATTTTTGCCCTTGTGTTCAAACTGGACTTAAGGACAGGCGTTTCTAACTATTTTTTATGTTCCGAGACTGTTGGTAATGTTCATTTCAGCTTTTGGAGAAGTTATTGCTGAACCCACTGTTACAAGGACCGCTACTGGTATTCCAATCCCAGGCAAGTGTACCTTGCCATAACTTGCAGTTTATTAGTTTATTTTGTTCTCTTGCTCTATTTTCTGTGACTAGTGTGCATGATATAACCTAGGACCGTATGACATACTTAGCGTCCGATTACAGTCGGGTGCCAACCCCGTACGCGGAGTTGTGTACGTCATTTAGTGTTAGACATTCGAGACCCTTTATATTCTCGTGCTTGTTTATCAAGTACACTATAACCTAGGACACTTGACACCATACATTGACAGAATCTTCCTGAGATATTCAAGGTGATTCTGTATAGGATACAGGATGGACATAGTTATTATACTCTTAGATTATGACTATTGCATTAGCTCTGATCTCACGTGACATGGACATGCGACGTGTGGTTACATTGGGTGGGGAGAGGCACACAGGCTACAGGCTGTTCTATATACATATACTACTATTGTGAGATTGTAGACTCTCGAGCAGAGCTAGACCACTACTAGATATTGCTGCTACCGGCTCCTCGACACAGAGCTTGTAGCAGTCTCAGCCTGAGTACTAGTGTTGCTCTCAGTTGCATTTTTCACATAGATGGTTATGTAGTTACCCTGCTTATTTCACTCTCTATTTTACTGCATTACTTTTGGCTTGTGATTTCTGTACCTTGCTATGTCCCCTGAGGACCTGGAATGGATGATGTCCCCAGGTTTAGCAGAAGAACATTATCTCGAGGTTTACGGGACAGGAGCTGAAGCTGTACCAGGAGATATTGCTGAAGGAGAACCTAACATAGAAGCAGAGGTGATGGCTGAAGACTTTACTTGAGCTCATGATATTTGTACTCTTCAGATACTTTATTTTTGGACTCTTTTGTTCTGGTCTGATGAACCAGTGTTTTAGACTCTTATCGGGTTGTTCCCCGACATACTCTGTTGTGACTGGACTTTGATGTACTCTCTTTAGTTGCTGCTGTTCTTATTATTCTGTGTATGGATGAGATTAGTTTTTGACTTATTGTTGTAGACCTATATTACAGCTTAAGTATACCCGATGGATCCATTAAATTGGGTTGTCCATCGGTGTGTACTGCTGGCCATTGTCACGTGTCTAGTCCCTCGACATTTTGGGACTGGGGCGTGACATGGTTTTTGTGGTGGCCCATGCAGGTCTACGACAAATTGTTTGGTTTCAACTTAGGGACCAAACAAACCTGTAAAAAGATAGGATAGGCTATAGGATCTCATCCATTTGTTGAATCGTTTTGAACTCAATATCGCAATCGAATTAAGTACTTGATTTGCATCCTGCTTGATTCTACTAAAACGTTCTCATAAAGCTTATTTTTGGATGCAGAAAGATGGATCCAAGAAATGGAGATGAAATTCCTTTGAGTACACCACAAGATGTTGTGGTTACCTATGGAGATGGAGTTACACCAGAGAACACGGGTCAATCCTCTCAAAGTGGACAAGCTGAGCAGCATAACTCAAGGTTCAGGCGTGACGACATCCCACCACCGCCGCAGTTCACTCCACAGATGCCTGCCTTCCCACCAGGGCAAGCAATGGACGGGCAGCAAATGTTCCAGATGTTTTATGCCATGATGCAAGCTCAACAACAATTTCAACAGGAGGCGCAGCGTCAGGAGGCAGAGAACCTAAGAAACAGCCTAGTAAATGCATTGGAGCAGGCAAACCCGCAAGCTAGGCGACCAGCGACGGGATCTATCACTGATTTCCGTCAACTCAAGCCCCGTACCTTCTCGGGCAAGGAAGGACCAACTGAAGTGCATGAGTGGCTCATAAATACACAACATCAGTTGGAAGCAGCTGAACTTCCGCGGGAGAGATGGATGACTGCTGTCCGAATGCAACTGACGGACAACGCGCACCACTGGTGGCTAGCTGAAGAGAGGAGGCTCGGACATGACCGAGTCACTTGGGAGGAGTTCTCCAGACTCTTCCAAGAGATGTATATCCCAGCCATTGCTAGATCAGAACTCCGAGATAAGTTCAACCGCCTCATCCAAGGCAACATGACGGTGGAGGAGTATAATGCTGAATTCATACGCCTGAGTCGTTTTGCCCCTTCTCTAATTCCTACCGAAGAAAAGAAGGCGGAGAAATTCTTTGACGGACTCAGGTTCGAGCTTCAGAGGTTGATTGGATCTGTTTCCCCTACATCGTACAACGACGTCCTTACTGCAGCACGACGCATGGAGCGCATCACCAGGAGGGAGTCAAGTCTGAAGCGGCCATTTACCTCAGTACCATCCAAGGCTGCACAAGGGGACTCTGCAAAGCGACTCCAGAGGAATCTACCGCAGAGAGCAGCACCAAGAACCCTACCTACTTGTCATTTCTGCGGCAAGTTGGGTCACATTGAAAAGGAGTGCAGACGCAAATTGGGACTGTGCCTGGTTTGCGGATCCAACCAGCATCTATCCAGGGACTGCACAGAACGCCGAGAGGGAGCACCCCGACTAGCTCTACCTGCACCAAGGCCAGATTATCCAGCAGTGGGAGCACAGCAGACAGGAGTTGGAGGAGTCAGACCACCAGCTCTGGGAGGATATCAGCCGAGACCACCATTACCACCTCAAGCAACATTATTCCAACAGGCTCGTCAGCAGAGGGGTCCAGCTCAGGGACGAGGTCAGGCTTTTGCATTGGCTGTTCAGGAAGAAGCTACTGCTGGAGAAGTTGTAGCAGGTACCATTTTAGTAGCTTCATTACCTGCTGTAGCTTTATTTGATTCTGGGGCATCGCACTCATTTATAGCTGCTAGCTTCGTAGCCACACATAGAGTAGCTACTGCACCCCTTCCGAAGACTAAGAGAATTCTTACGGGAGGTGGAATTATACCTGTTAGTGATATCTATAGATCATGTTCAGTAGTAGTCTGCGGGAGAGAGATGCGAGCCCAATTTCTGATCTTTTCTATGCCTGACTATGATGTTGTACTTGGTATGGACTGGTTAAGTCAGTATCATGCTACTCTTGATTGTCGGCTTGGAAAAGTTATATTCTGACCACCTGGACACTCAGAGTTTGAATTTCTTCGAGGAGCTGTAGAACAAGGTGTTCAGCCAACTCTTAGGGTATTAACTGTAGAAGGGGAGACAAGTTACCCAAGAGTTATATCAGAGTTTGTGGATGTATTCCCCGATGATCTTCCAGGTCTACCACCTGATCGGGAAATAGAATTCACAATAGACTTAACTCCAGGAGCAGAACCTATCACTTCATCAGTTTATAGACTAGCACCTAAGGAGTTAGTAGAGTTGAAGAAGCAAGTTGATGAACTTATGGAGAAGGGTTTCATCCGGCCCAGTGTTTCACCTTGGGGAGCACCTATACTTTTTGTACCGAAGAAGGATGGAACAGTTCGCCTATGCATTGATTTCAGGGCGTTAAACGCTGTGACCATTAAGAACCGGTATCCCTTGCCCCGCATTGATGACTTATTTGATCAATTGAGTGGAGCTAGGGTATTTTCGAAGATTGACCTTAGATCCGGTTATCACCAGATTAGGGTGAGGAAGGAAGATATCCCGAAGACAGCCTTTAGAACCAAGTATGGACACTATGAGTTCTTAGTTATGCCGTTTGGTTTAACCAACGCGCCTGCTGTGTTCATGAGCTTGATGAACCGAGTCTTCCATCAATACTTGGATAAATTTGTGGTTGTATTTATTGATGACATTCTGGTATATTCCAAAAGCCATGAAGAGCACGAGGAGCATCTCAGAATCGTGCTAGAGACGTTGAGGCAAGAGAAGCTTTATGCTAAGCTCAGTAAATGTGAGTTTTGCATGGATAAGGTGCCATTCTTAGGACATATTATCTCAGGAGAAGGACTGTCAGTTGATCCAGAGAAGATTGCTGCTATTGAGACTTGGCCTACACCGACATCAGTTGCTGAGGTGAGGAGTTTTCTAGGACTTGCTGGATATTACAGAAGGTTCGTAGAAAATTTCTCAAGGATTGCAGAGCCAATGACGAAGTTGACACGGAAAGATCAGGACTTTGCATGGACAGAAGAATGTCAGATGGCCTTTGAAGAATTGAAGAGGCGTCTAACAACAGCACCAGTCTTAACTCTTCCTTCAGGGTCAGGCGGTTTTGTTGTTTATAGCGATGCGTCAGGTAGTGGCCTTGGATGTGTTTTGATGCAACATGGCAAAGTTATTGCTTATGCATCAAGACAGTTGAAGGTCCATGAGAAGAACTACCCAACGCATGATCTGGAACTAGCTGCTGTAATATTTGCACTGAAGATTTGGAGGCATTATCTTTATGGAGAGAAGGTGGAAATCTTCACTGATCACAAAAGTCTGAAATATGTATATACTCAGAAGGAGCTTAACATGAGGCAAAGGCGCTGGCTTGAGTTGATGGTGGACTTTGATATAGATCTGCAGTACCACCCAGGGAAGGCAAATGTAATAGCAGACGCACTCAGCAGGAAGCCTACAGCTTATTACTTGACGGTGCAGCCTGAGCTATTGAGAGATCTACAGGAGCTTCAGATAGAGATTATTCTACCAAGACAGAGTGGCTTGCTGGCTAATCTGGAAGTGAAGTCATCGCTCGTGGAAAGGATTAAAGAAGCTTTGCCCACTGATGCAAGATTTCGAAGACTCAAAGAGAAGACAGAAGCAGGCATGCAGACGGGACTTCGCATACATGAGGATGGTACATTAAGGTGCGGAGATCGTCTATATGTTCCAAATGGAGAATTGAGACAGGAGCTAATGACTGAAGCCCATAGCTCCATATACTCTGTTCATCCAGGAGGAACAAAGATGTATCGAGATCTAAGGCAGTATTATTGGTGGCATGGAATGAAGAGAGAGATTGCTAGATTTGTAGCTAAATGCTTAGTCTGCCAACAAGTGAAAGCCGAGCATCAGAGGACTGCCGGAATGCTGCAGCCGCTTCCCATACCAGAATGGAAGTGGGAACATATCACCATGGACTTTGTCACAGGATTCCCAAGGAGCCCCAGCGGAAAATATGCGGTATGGGTTATAGTGGATCGACTCACTAAATCGGCACATTTCTTGCCATTTAGAGTTGGACAGTCCACAGAGATACTAGCCGACATGTATATGCGACAAATTGTAAGATTGCATGGAGTGCCGGTTAGTATTATATCAGATCGAGATTCGAGATTTACTTCTCATTTCTGGCGAAGCATGCAAGAGAGTCTTGGCACCAGACTAAAATTCAGCACTGCCTATCATCCCCAGACAGATGGTCAATCAGAACGTACAATCCAGATCTTGGAGGATATGCTGAGATCTTGTATGTTAGACTTTGGAGGGTCTTGGGAAAATCATTTGTATTTGGTAGAGTTCTCCTACAACAACAGTTATCAAGCAAGCATCAAGATGGCTCCTTTCGAGGCGTTATACGGTAGGAAGTGCAGATCGCCAATATGCTGGAGTGACGTCGGAGAGCGTCAAATATTGGGGCCAGAGTTAGTAATGCAAACAGTGGAGAAGGTGAAGCAAATCCAGAATCATCTTCGTGCAGCTCAGGACAGACAGAAGCATTGGGCTGATACACACCGACGTCCCCTGGAGTTCAAGGAAGGAGAACATGTATTCCTGAGGATTTCACCTACTCGAGGAACCATTCGCTTTGGGAACAGAGGCAAATTGAGTCCACGGTACATCGGGCCCTTTGATATTCTGGAGCGCATTGGTGAGGTGGCCTATCGTCTCACATTACCTCCACCTTTAGAGGGAGTGCATGATGTGTTCCATGTCTCACAGTTAAGAAGGTATGTGACTGACCCAAGTCACATAGTTGATCATTCTGAGATCGCAGTAGGCCCAAGCCTGAGGTATGAAGAACAACCAGTGGGTATACTCGGCACCAGTGAGAAGACACTGCGAGGGCATACAATTAAACTGGTTCGTGTGGCTTGGAAGCAACACTCTCCTGGTGAATCTACTTGGGAGAGAGAAGATATCATGCGCCAGAAATACCCCCACTTATTCGAGGATGCAGGTATATCTTAAGTAAATTTTTTATAATTCCTGTAGTTCTGTTCTATTAGTAGCTTTATCGTTAATTGCGAGGACACAATTTTCTTAAGGGGGTAGATTGTAATCACCTGAAAATTTTAAGAATTTTTAAATTTAATTTTATGGAATTTAATTAGCATTTTCTGTAATTCTAAACTAAGGTAGACTGATCAAAATGAATTTTTAAAAGATATTAAATAATATTAAAATATGATAAAAATTATATTTTCTAGTGTAAAATTAAAAATCGAGCATGGAGTATTTTTTCGGGAATTTATTGGATCCCGGATGAATTTTTAAAGCATTAAAAACTATTGTAAAATTTAACTGATTAATTAAATCAAATTAATTAATAAAACCAACCCAAACCGTGAGACTAAACCGGACCGGACCGGTCGGTCTGACTGAACCGGGCCAACCCTCCTAGCGGGTCGAATCCGGGTCAGACCCGACCCGCCAGCAACCGACCCGACCCGACCGTTCCAATCCCTAACCCCCAAATTACTGCCGACTTTTCACCTGGCCGGCGGCCGTTTCCGCCGCCGTGGCCGCCGGTCGACCCCACGGTTCACCTCCCCTGAACCCGGCGACTCTTCCTCTTCCCCTTCCGGTGAACTTTCGGCGGTTAACCTCCCCCTAGACCCCTATATAACTCGAGACCACCCGCCAGATTTCCCCCTTGCTTTTCTTCTCCGGCGAGCTCCAGGATTCCGGCGACTTCCTCCTGTCCCAGACCACCCGACGCAGCACCGCCAAGACCACCCCAAAATCCGACGCCGCCCTCAAGAACCTCCTCTTTCTCCTCCTCCCTCCGACCGAGTACACCCTGACCCCGCACCTCCAGAATTCGACTCCGGCCGACTCGTCGACCTCCGCCGGCCTCACGGAGACGTGCCCAGAGGCTCGCCGACCTCCGCCGGCCTGAACCCCACTCCCTGCCTTCTCCCCTCGCCCCGGACTCGCCCTGCTCGACCACTGGAATCCCAGAACCCTAAAACCTAGGGTGGACACAGGACTCGACACAGGACACGAGGGCACAGGACTCGGTTTTTCAGACTACTTCAGGTACTTGTAACTTTTGATTCGTAGCTCTGTTTCATATTTCGTAAATTTCTTCACGAAGCCTGTATGACCCCCTCGGTGCCCGTGCAACCCGCTCGGGGCATCGCGACCTGTGGTGATCGCGAACCGCGATCCAAAAACAGGAAAAACTTAGCCCTGTTTCACCCCGGAACTGAGTACGCCCCGCCAAACGGGACGACTTGGTCACGTGCGGTCTTCACCGATACGTGCGGGCTTTCGCAGAAGCTGATTCGGATGTACGTGCACTCCGGAATCAGTGTGTATCCGCGGACAACGCCCCGTATCTGACTTTTCTGTATTTGGATGTAACTTAGTGTATACACGTCGGATCGAGACAAAACTTGTGCCATCGGATTCGTAGCAATACGTTGGTCCTGTGGGTCAAGTTTGGTTCGATTATGAGAACGTTGGAAAATTGCGTGTCGTGGGGCCCACAGGCTCCACTTGACGGGCGATTTTGAGAACGGCTCATCGAAATCCAATTCTGGAAGTTCCGTTGGGTTCGTATCAACGTTCCTGACTTATTGACACTAAGTTGGACTGATTTGGAAACCTTTGACCCTGACTCGGTTTTCGGTGCAAAGCGGCCCACATATGGACCCGCTTTGGCCCAGAAATGTCATTTTTGCCCTTCTGTCCAAACTGGACTTAAGGACAGGCATTTCTAACTATTTCCTATGTTCTGAGACTGTTGGTAATGTTCATTTCAGCTTTTGAAGGAGTTATTGCTGAACCCACTGTTACAAGGACCGCTACTGGTATTCCAATCCCAGGCAAGTATACCTTGCCATAACTTACAGTTTATTAGTTTATTTTGTTCTCTTGCTCTATTTTCTGTGACTAGTGTGCATGATATAACCTAGGACCGTATGACATACTTAGCGTCCGATTACAGTCGGGTGCCAACACCGTACGCGGAGTTGTGTACGTCATTTAGTGTTAGACATTCGAGACCCTTTATATTCTCGTGCTTGTTTATCAAGTACACTATAACCTAGGACACTTGACACCATACATTGACAGAATCTTCCTGAGATATTCAAGGTGATTCTGTATAGGATACATGATGGACATAGTTATTATACTCTTAGATTATGACTGTTGCATTAGCTCTGATCTCACGTGACATGGACATGTGACGTGTGGTTACATTGGGTGGGGAGAGGCACACAGGCTACAGGCTGTTCTATATACATATACTACTATTGTGAGGTTGTAGACTCTCGAGCAGAGCTAGACCACTACTAGATATTGCTGCTACCGGCTCCCCGACACAGAGCTTGTAGCAGTCTCAGCCTGAGTACTAGTGTTGCTCTCAGTTGCATTTTTCACATAGATGGTTATGTAGTTACCCTGCTTATTTCATTCTCTATTTTACTGCATTACTTTTGGCTTGTGATTTCTGTACCTTGCTATGTCCCCTGAGGACCTGGAATGGATGATGTCCCCAGGTTTAGCAGAAGAACATTATCCCGAGGTTTACGGGACAGGAGCTGAAGCTGTACCAGGAGATATTGCTGAAGGAGAACCTAACATAGAAGCAGAGGTGATGGCTGAAGACTTTACTTGAGCTCATGATATTTGTACTCTTCAGATACTTTATTTTTGGACTCTTTTGTTCTGGTCTGATGAACCAGTGTTTTAGACTCTTATCGGATTGTTCCCCGACATACTCTGTTGTGACTGGACTTTGATGTACTCTCTTTAGTTGCTGCTGTTCTTATTATTCTGTGTATGGATGAGATTAGTTTTTGACTTATTGTTGTAGACCTATATTACAGCTTAAGTATACCCGATGGATCCATTAAATTGGGTTGTCCATCGGTGTGTACTGCTGGCCATTGCCACGTGTCTAGTCCCTCGACATTTTGGGACTGGGGCGTGACAGTATCCGTATCGGCAGTATCGACGGTATCGGATCGGAGTATCGGATTTTTTGGTATCGGCTGTATCGACAATATTTAAATAATTATTAATAAATTAGTAAAAAATAGAAAAATAATTTACATATTTATGCATTATTTAAATTTAAATTTTTATTTTTATTATAATTGAATAAAACAATAGTCATCATTGCTGAATGGTTTACCTGTGATATATAAGAGAGAGAACACTTGCACATCACCAACCCTATATATATATATATATATATATATATATATATAGAGAGAGAGAGATGAGAGAGAGAACACTTGCAGCTGTTGTTCCTTTTTTTTCTCTGCTGTTCTTTTTTTTTTCATCTGACCAAAACCTAAAGACCCTCCCCTCTCTGATGGAAGCAGCGGCAAGGCGAAGAAAAAAGGGGTTCTTGGAAGATTATCTTCTGGAAAACGAGGTAAGTTGAGTTATTGAGAATTTTTTTAATAATTTATGTTTTGTGTGTATGTCTGTAGAAGAATTTGCCTTTATTTATAGTTTTTTTTTCTACTATTTTGGTTCTTCATTATTGTTCTCTGTTGGATTTGTTATGTCTGGAATCAATTTTTACTTTTTTTAACTTTTGTAGAACATCTACTTTGTTAAAGTTCCTGTGATGATCTGATTTGATCTGATTTTTTCCGTATCGGCCATTATCGGTCCAGTATCGGCCAGTATCGGCCTGTATCGGTCCCGTATCTGCCCCGTATCTGCCGATACAGACCGATACAAACTTTTTCATACCAGTTTCGGACGATACCGATCTTTTTTGTTGGTATCAGATCGGCAGGGGACAAAACCGATCCGATACGTCCGATACGTATCAGTATTGGCCGATACTTTAAACCTTGGCTTCAATATATGATCGATTTTGGAACTTGCTCAGGAATCATGGTCTGGTTAATCATACGTGCGGTGTATGATTAACACTATGCATAAAAACAGGAACTGCGGGGGTATGATCACATATCTACACTAAAACTCTCTGCCCCCGACTGGTATAGTGGATCCAACTATGGCACGCTATGACACAAAATTCTATGAGGATGCTAATCTTCTCATGAATCAGTGTCCATACAAGTATAAGAACAGGGCTTGCACAAAAATATGCCAAGAACTACTAGGAATAACATCTCATGACAGAATCCGAAAATACCAATCCGTGTAACCATGTGTCAAGAAGTCAAGGATATCTACACTAAATACAAGAAACATAGAAGATATCATAAACTAAAAACTATCAGAGAATGTACTCGCCTGAGATCCGGAGCAATAAATATCAAATAGTGTCTGAACTGGAGTCCAAGTGACCTATATATGATGTATCAAGGCCAAATAGTGTTTTGAAGTCAACAATAAATTTAATTAACTCAAAACTAGGTTTCTAGGTCAAAACTATGTCACAATAGTCAAACTAGGTCAAATCTAGGTCAACACAGTCAAACTAGGTCATTCTCTAGTTTCTAGGTTGATTTTACATATTTATAAGGTTTATAAAGTTATACTAGGTCTTAACAAGTCACTATTTAGTTTTTAGGTACTAACTAGGTCAAATTAGTCAATACTAGTTAATACTAGGCCAATACTAGGTTTATAGGCTACACTAATAAGTTACTAGCATATATTACCCTAATATATACTTCTACCTATAATTTCTAGCAATACATTGGCTTATAGCTATTTATCTTACCCCGTATACACATTTACCTAATACCTTAACCCGTATCTCAAATACCTTAACTATTAGTCAATGCCTTGGCTAAACTATGTTTTAAAGTCATACGAGTTAGCTATGATATAATAATATCATATATACTATATAGATATACTAATATATATAATAACTTAGTCTAACACTTAATACCTAGCCAATACCATAGTATTACCTTATTACCTAGCTATTACCTTAGTATTACCTCATTACCTTAACCAATACCTTAACATATTACCCCGTATCCTAGTTTCTAGACTAATACCTTAGCTAATACCATTACCTTGACCAATACCCAATACCTTAACTCATACCTTGGTACCTAACCCAATACCCAAGCTATGGTATCTTAATCCAATACCTAATATTATAACCTTATCTTAGTATCCTAGTATTACCTCATACTAGTTCTAATATTTTGGTATCTTGGTATTCTAAATACCTTGATACATCCTAGGATACCACACTCTAATTTACCTCACACATATCCTATTTGTTTGTACATGGTACCATGGTACCACATTAAGTACCATATGATACCAACCTCCAAGATACTAACCCATGACCATAACCTACACTTATCTTAATCCAAGATACTCACCCTACTCTTGGCACTTAACATCTTAATATCACCCATTATCTAGTTCTAATACCCAATATCTTAGTATCTTGACCAATACCTTATTCTTCTAGGTACTTACCCAACTAACTCTAATACTAATACTTTGATACCAAATAGGATACCTTACTCAAGACCCAATACTCACTTAACCTCACTCATGATACTTGAATGCCATGATACAAATATCCTCACGGTACCCAAGTATCACACTAGTACATTGCCCCAAACTCTAATATCTTGACACATGACTTACCTATACTTGGCTCACTTGATAACCACTTGTATCAATACTAACACGCACACTAACTAACACCTATTACCTAACACTTATATATATACATATATGCTATATCATGCATATGCTTGGCAACCTATGATACCTACACTTACTTCATATCCATACTACCTAGTCTCATAGGATACACAAAATGCACATGTCGTATAGATAATTCTCTACTTGTAACCAATACTTCACCTATTAGACCTATTCAATAAATTCTAAGGTTAATTTATATAGAAAGATGGAGACATTTTTTAAATATATTTTATACTATAATTTGTGTTATTTTCTAACAAATTTTCAAGAACATGTTGAATATTGAAAAAAATATAACATTTATTAGTGTTGCCTTTAGACAGAAACTTTTGTAGAGAAAATTAAATTATTATTAAATTATCTTCAGAAAAATAAGTTCGGACAAATTAGGTGGAGAGAACAAAAAGTTTCTTAACAAATGGGTTTTAGTTCTCTCCGATTTAAAAATAATAAATAAAAAAAATGTCCTTGTTATGGATTTTTAAAATTTATTTTTATTTTGAAGACAGTGTCTGAGAAATAAAAAAAATGGAAAGTTGAGAAAAAAAATATTTTAATAAAAATGTCCTTATCAGGGACATTTTCTTTTGTCCAAATTTTTTTTATTCCATCTTAATTCTTTTTATAGAATACTTTTGAGTCTTCTCTTTCATCTCTACACTTGTGCTTGTACGTTCTAATGTGTGAATTGAAGTATGCAGCGACCAGTGAGTTATATAATCTCTAATAATATAAAGGGACTTAAAAACGGCTAAAAATTGAACAGTCTAAGACGTATTTATATCATTAATTAATTATTTTTAAAAAATATTATATAAAAAAATAAATTTATTATAAATAACAAATCAAGGATTTGAACCCAACAAACTAGGAAAAATACCTCTCATCTTAACCACATGAATTAGAAGAGGTATTTATTTTTAATTAGATAATATTAAGCAGATGAACAATTAATTAAATTTATTTATTTAATTTTTAATTACGTGAGTATATATGCTTAGACGGTTAAAGTTTTCAAAACTCTTTATAAAAAAATATCCAAAACAAATTATAATTAAAATATAATCAAATATATAACAAATTTTAATTAAAATTTAAACATATATATAATAAATTTTAATTCAAATATATTTAAATAATTTACGTTAATATTAAAAAAAATATATATTTTACGTGCGTTCATTTACTTAGTTATGGATAAAAGTTAACACGAGGAAAGGACCCCCACCACCCACCCTCGTTTGTAGCATAACAAGGAAGCAATGCCTATCAAATCCATTTTCCAATGAATTGCCAGCCATTTCATTTACTACACTTTCATTGACAAGCGGGCCCTAGCTTGTCAGCGATTAACAGTAAAAAAATTTTAAGAAAAAAAAAAGGTTGATAAACGTTCCTACTAGGGCATTTTCACGAAATTTTTTTTATTCTATTGTCCGAAGAAAAAAAAAAGTTAAAAAATGCTCATGATAAGTGCGTTTTCACGAAATAATATTTTATTTTATTTTTGGACCAAAAGAAAAATATTAAAACAAAAGTTGTAAACGTTCATGATAAAGACATTTTCATTAAAATATTTTTTTTTTCAATTTTTCATTTCTCAGCTTCAATAAATAAATAAATTTTAAAACATTGTCTTCAATAAATAAATAAAATTTAAAACGTCCATAACAAAAATATTTTCTTTTGATTTATTATTTTTTAATTGGAGAGAACCAAAACTTGTTCTTCCGTTTTATTATTTTGTGCGTCTACATTTTAGATTATGGCAGAACTCCTCAAGCTTGTTTGGTAATTAATTGAAGTCGCATTTTAAAGGCCAATTTTTTTTTGTTTAGAGAATTAAAATATTATTAAATTATTTTTATAGATATAAGTTTGGAAAACTTAGGTGGAGAGAACCAAAACTAGAAATTTTTTGTTCTTTTCACCTATTTTTTTCAAACATATTTCTATGAAAATAATTTAATTGTAAGTTAATTCTCTATACAAAATTTTTTGGCCTTTAAAATACGGCTTCAATTAATGACCAAACAAGCATGCTATAATTTAAGACGCACAAAATTATTAAATGTTTGTTGTGCGTTTTTTTATTTTTCATGGTTTTCGTCCAAAGCGTGGGGTCCACTTTTACGAATGCAAAGACCTGGAGGCGTGAGAGCCTTGAAATGATTTCCCCCATATTTTCATCCGCAAATAAATTTAAGTTTGGTTGCAAATATACTCTTTGCCAGGCCTGCAGCTGCAAGCCTGCAAAAGTAGAAATCTGCAAAAAGTTGCAAATCGTATTCTAAACATTAAAAAGCAGCAGCGATCGATCGATCAAAAGATCGAGACGACTTATTCTCACCAGCGGTGTTCCGACCGGTTGAATCCTGTTCCCATCCCCAGTCCCCCGTCTTCTCTGATCGAATCATCGTCCGTTCCTCTCTCCGATCCCGCGGTGCGGTGCTTCGCCGGAGGAAAAAAATTGGGGGCGGAGATGATCACGCGCTCGATGCTCGTGGAGCAGCTCCGGGACTACCAGATCCGTTCTCAGAACAAGTAACCACCCCCCCCACCCCCCCCCCCCCCCCCCCCCCCCCCCAATTTCCTTTTTTTTTTCCCCTTCTCGATTCGAATTCTATGGAGCAACCTTAGTGTTCATAGCAATGCTCGAACATTCGATTCAAATTAGGGTTTTTGGTGTTATTAGCATCGTAAATTTTCTCTGTGGAAATTGATTGGCACGTCACAGCACAAAGCGACACGGACACGGACATGGACATGGACACGGCACCGACCTTTGGAGTGTCTCTGCTCTGTAATCCATGTTTCATACAGGGGACAAACCCTAGTTAGTATTGACGCTCGTCAGAATTGTATTTTTTTGAATCACGCGAAGAGCGCAACTTCTACTAGGCACCGAGTCAAAGGACTTTACTAGGTAGCAACCTAAAGCATAAGGTCGAGATCTTCTCTACACGGGGAACGGAAATATCAAGAATGACTGCTATTTTGGGTTTTAATCACTGGAATTATGTGAGAAATTGGGTCTTTGCTCTGTCATTTTTTATAACAAGGAGAAAATATTAAGGTAGAAAGTATTGCTGGAGGAGTAGGGTTGTTGACGTGGACGCTTATGGGGCTCTTCCTGGAATTCCGGTCAATCCGACCGAAAATCCGGTTTCTGCTAACTAAGCACACAAATTGGTGCGGGAAAAACCGGTATTCCAATCAAGGTGGTTGAGCCTATTTTGGGTAATTTTTTTCTAGTTTATTTAGGATTCTTTCTTAGGGTTTGAGATAAACAAGACTATGTAGAAGAGAACAAACAAGTAGATTGTTATTATTTTTGAGTTATTAATAAGAGTTCTTTCTTTTTTTTAATTCTCTTGTGTGAGAATTGAGGTGCCAATCCTCATATCCTGGGTCGTTGTTTTCAGCAATTGGCGTTTTCGTTTTGTATTAGGCGGTATAAGAGTCTCAACGTGTTGCGAGGCATGTCTGGAACCAATGACGACGACGATGACCGAAATCTTTCTAACAAAGGACATGAGGATGAAGGCCTCTTTGCGGCGGTCTGTGACATAGAAGTCTCATTGCGGGAACTGACCCTATAAGTCCAACGAGTTGAACATGTGGTAGGGTATCAAGAGCTGTCGAGGCAACCGGTTCGAGATCCAGAAAGGGCATCACGGGTGAGTAACGCCTGCAACCTCCCGAAAAATGTTCTAACATCGGAGATGAGTGGGAGAATTGTCTTGGAAGGACTCATATAGATTCGTCTAACTCGAGTGTCGAGGAGTTCGATGATCTCGCCAGGTGAGGTCTGGGGTCGTGGTGATGATTGTGATGGTGACTTGCAGCCTAACTGATAGGACTACGACGGTCGGTGCATTGTCTGCGGACGTAGTCGATATAACGACTATCGAGAGGAACGATTTTTACGGCGGCAAAGATCTGTTAGAAGACGACTACGCTTATCAAGGTGGACTCTATATTTCGATCTTTCATAGCGATCTCAACATCGAGGAGTGCATGGATTGGTTGTCGGAGGTGAACTGATTCATTGACTATATGGAGATCGTGATGGACAAGAAGTGAAGTTGACGGCCGACCGATTGAAGTCAGAGACGTCGGCTTGGTAGGATAGGCTGCAGGATGAACATATGCAAGCATGAAAGAGACATCACATCATGGGGGAGGAGCAAAGATGCAGAAGAAACTGAAGGCGTGTGTTTCCTACTCGACGATTACGAGCATCACCTATTCCGCCAGTACCTGAGGTATGCATATGTGCAATGAAGCGCAGTGAGTATACTGCGGAGTTTTTGCATTTTGCATAGCGAAACCACCTCGAAGAGACAAAAGGACAAAATGTATCTCGCTTCATTGATGGACTCAAACTAGCAATTCGGGATTATATGGAGGCTCATTGCATCCTAACCTGATGGAGGCTCGAAATCGAGACATGGAAGCCGAGCAATTGCTGCAAGAAAAATGACAGTGGACAACATATTAAAGTGGCAATCGGAGACGACTGATTGGCCCAAGACAAAGGCACAAATGAAGCATCCTAAGAGGAGAGGGCAATGGAAAATATAGTGGGAAAGACACTTTCTTTTTTCAGTAGGTTGTAGTTAGATCTACCTTTTGGATTGTAGTTTAAACTCATGCAACCAAGAAGAGCACCCTCCAGGAGTCTAGACGAAAATGAAAGATGATATAATTTGCTATAGGAAATTGCATTTATCTCTATGACACGTTACGCCAAGTGAACGAATGACAATTTCATTTGTAGATGTTCTTCCTCATTTGTTTTCTTTCGATTCTCATATTCTTTTTTCTTGTTTCTCTGTCTACTTTCACCTCGTGTTACGCTAGTATATTTTTGCCTTCTACATTTTTTTGGTTTGATAACTACTTTCCTCGTTTATTAATTTTTTTCTTATTAATCTCCTAATCTGAGCCACCTAGGAACTTATGGTTGCTGCTGCCTAAGAACCACCTCAATAAACTTGAGTAGAAGTGGGGGAATGCTTGCAATCTAGGCATGTACTTGGTTATTTTAATATTCATTATCAAGCATGATGGTAACGTGTGCTCGAGTTTCAAAATGAATTTCTAGTATTTCCTGGATAAGTTTTTGTAAACAAGGGAGAACAGTAATTTGACATTGCCAGTTTTTTGTTCAATCTCTCACACCATTCCTCGGACCACGTACCTTTCTTTTTACAATAATAATTGCTTACAAACAGGCTACGATGAAGAATGGTATTTGGTAGTAGTAGGTACGGTGATATAGTCCTACTTGTTTATGGCTATTATGAGAAACCTTAACTTAGAGAGATTATCTCCGAGAAATATATTTATTTGATAGCGTTTTCATCTAGAGGGCGTCGCATGACATGACAGGAAGGCTTGCCGCTTGCATCCTCCAGCAGGTTCGAGTCATAGAAACAATCTCTCCATACATATGAGGGTAAGGCTGCATACATTTTGATCCGTCCCATACCCTGCGTAAGAGGGAGCCTTGTGGCACGGGACACCTTTTTTTTTTTTTTCTATTGTGACACTCTTTTTCTAGCGTTTTCATATGATGAAGCTAAAAGCTTTTTGTTTAATAGCATATGGTCGTCTTCATACTAAGAGCTTCATCCTGTTAGCACATGGTTGTAATATATATATATATATATATATATATATATATATATATTCCACTTATAATCGGTCTACTAAAGTTGAGCACATTTTTTGCACTTTCTTATTCTTTATCCTGATATGGGTTCATGATTGTGTTTTGCAGGAGAGATGTTGTTGGGGCTCTTTCTTGGGGATTACTTTTTTGTTTGCTCGTGATAGCTTCCTATGTTCTATATTTTAGATTTCATAGGCTTTCAGCTATTATAATTTTTCTAGGAATGCTTATACCGATAAGTGTTCAAATTAGACATAGAAAACTGGCAAGGAAACGGGAGAGAAGATTGTTATTACCTTTGTCAATGTGAATATCAGCAGGAGGTTCCACACAGTGTCTTAATTGCTGAACGTGGTGACTCAATGTTAACATTGATAGCATATCTGGAAAATGAAGAAGCACTAATTGTCTATACTCGTTCTCATTGGCTCGTTTGAGGAGTTGGATGATAGGGCAATCTATATGTTCGATGTTCACACACATTTATATTCAAGACAAACTACCTCCACCTCCAGTTTTTGCAGGCCCGCTCAGCATGGTCTTTATTATTCTCTGAGCTGCCTTTGAGTTTCTTCTTTTGTAATTGGTGCACCAGGTGCATTCTTTTCTTTTATATGTACATCAGTTTGGTTTCCAGATTGGAATATTGTCTTTTGGTTATGTTTCAAAAGTTTCATTTTGATATGACTGAATTTCAGTCCTGTATTTTGCAAATCTGTTGGTCCAAATCTGCAAGTTTTCTTTAATTGTTTATTATAAGCTATTTGGTGATGTATGATTATTGAAGAGATGTTTTCTTTAAAATATATAAGAAAATGGCTGATCTATTTCTTATTTTATGGCTTACAACTCACTTGCAAATTTTGGCACCATATGTTTCTTCAATTTCTTTTCTGCTCTTAGATTTTGATTTGAGTGCTAATCAGAGTTGATGTTTTCCAATTTAGGTCAGAGAACATGTAAATCCACTTCATATTGACAACCCACGTACATATTCTATCATTTATAATATATTAGTCTGCTCAAATTCTTTTGACTCTTGTCATTATTGTAATGTTTCCATCAAAAGGTGCCAATGCCTCTATCATGAATGTCTGAATTAGAAGGATTTGTTCCTTAGGTTTTAAGTTACTAAAGCTCGAACATCATTGACTACTTTATTATAGTTTCAGAAACTTCATATGTTCCTTTCAATTCTTAAAGATTATTTAAATAATCAACCAGCCTCCTCCAACCTTTGGTAAGTTTGCCATCATTATAGAGAAATAACATTTACAGGGTAGGTATATTTTCCAGGTTGATAGCATTCACTTGAACTCATCCAAATGTAACTGATGTCTATTTGCTTGCCACCTTTTACTGTGTAGACTACTCATTTCTTATTTTTGTTTGCCGGCCTATATACAATCCTTAAACTTTCATTTTCTAGTTAGGCTCATTTCTCTATAGATTTTTCATCTTGTGCTTCACAGCCATCATTTCTTCTATAGTTTTTTCGTCTTTGATTCATGATTCTACCTTCTTCCTCTTTCTTCCTTTCTTCAGAATGCATACTACTTCCCTAATTATGTCATGTTCAGGAAGAATTGATGCTGTTATACTATCATCTGGCAACATTATAACTTTCTTACTGAGTTGGCGGCGGAGGAAGACTCGGCATTCAGGCGAGCCAGGGGTTTAGTTTACCAATGCAACTCTATAGGCCTAGCTAAGCAATGATGCTTACATTCATTGAACCTCTACCTATGCCGTTTGTGAGGCTATTCAGCAACTGCTTCTCCATATTCCTTAGATCTCTTCTTTTTCTATTTTTGTGAACACCATGCTCTTCCAACCAAGGCCCCATATACTCTTGATATCTGCTTCCTGTTATGTACATCTCTCTTGACCATGTTATGCAGTAACTCTGCAGTATCATAATCGTCGCCCTTGATCTTTTCTGGGAACTTCAGACTTTCCAGGCCACTATTAACACTTTGATCAAAGCATTCAAGCATCTAACTCGAGTCTTTGAAGCCATTCTCTTTCCAAACATGGGTACTTCTCTTTCAAATTTTCTCATCAATTTGTTTCCAGAGTCTAATACAATATTAGTGCGTCCACTTTGGTAGACATTTTCACTGGCTTGGAGCATGCTGACAGGAATCTTACTTTGAAAAGTGTTTGTGTTATGTTAAAGACATGCTGATTACCAAACAGCATTTTCTTGAGGCCGTGCTCATTCCTTGTAAGTGTTCCTCGTCTGTCTGTTTTTGACGTTGCAAAGTTCAAGCATCTGATAGGGCTTGTTTACCCTTTGGCTTTGTTGCCTGGACCTATAATTAAGTTCAATGATGGTATAATAGTGGAAAAAGACACAAGTTGTTTGATTGTTTCATATTCCAAATTATGTTTTGTTTAGAGCACAAGTTAGCATGAACTAGGGCATTATTACTGCAGACATGTATATCTTGCTTGCATGCAGGGAACCTAATAGGCTTCGTAAATGGGCCATCTAAGTTACTTTCCATCTGATCTTCCATCATGATGGACTGTTGTTCCTGATCTTTCTTGAAGTATGCTGCTAATGTTTGCTGAAGGGTAGGTACCATGTGGATTGTCCTCTTGCTGTGCATGTGATCATCAACATCCCCTGGTTGAGATCATCCTTTGACGTATCACTTTGATTAATAAGACAGGAAATTGGAAGTGTATTTGGTCATTATAATGTCCGCATCCCTTTTCCCATCTCTATAAATTTACTGACATGGGTGAATGACATTAAACGGCATTTTGAATAATGCCTACTATCTTTTCAAAGAGTTATTGAGCCTGCATATGGTAAGACTATGGAGCAGAGTGAAACTTACAATAGTTTCCACTGGCATGGTATATTATGTTAACCTTTTGTAGTAAACTATGTGAGGACTGCATGAAAGACCGGTAACTAGAAATTTTTGCTGTGAACGGTTCATTACATTCATCAAAGGAGAGCTTATTGTTGCTCTCCTTAACGATTCTTTCTCTCCATCTGTGGTCCAGATCAAGAAAAAAATTGAAATCTGCTGGTTCAAGTTATGGCCTTCTCCATCTTTGGTTTTTATAGTTTCACGGTCATCTAGTATTATTTTGCTGGTGTCTCTCTCTGTTATCACTTTTATGACTTCTGTCTTCCATGCTAATGGATTCTCTACAGGCTTCCTAACTTATGGCGCCAGAATCAGTAGTGAGGTCTTCTCTTTGTTTGTTTTTGCAACCGACTTCAGGGGCCTTGTATCCTCGGACTTCTCATTCTCTGATATCTTGCTCAATTAAAGGTAAGTGATGTTTTTTTTTTTTCCTTAACTTTTGTTTCTCATGATGGCTGCTCTGTACATGCTCCTTTGGTTGTTCTGTATCATTTATATTTGCCAACCTTTTGCTTGTAACAGTAGTCAGGGGCGGATCTATTGGGGGTGGGGTGGGGGGGTGGGCATGGCCCTCCTAATATTTTAAAAATTGTTGATTACTATATAGATTTTTTTTTTTTGAATTTAAAATATATATTAGTTTGACCCTCTAATGTACAAAGAAGAAGCTAGCTCTAGTGGTAGTGCTTTGGGCTTTTAATTAAGAGGCACAAGTTCAAATCTCACTAAATGTTTACATACTTAATTTTTTGCTTTCTCTTTTGTAACAATTTGGAAATATTGACTTTGTTTTTTGCTCACTCTTGTTTGAGTTTTTAGTATATTTTTTGTTATTAAAGTTCAATTAACATGAAAACTTTAAGGATTTCTATATGTAGTAATACGACCCCTTCAAAATTTTAATCCTCGCTCCACCCCTGACAGTAGTAGAGGTAATTATCTCATCAAAAGATTTGTCTGTACTCTTCAAATTTACATCTCCTCTTTGCTAAGATACTATGCAGCTTAGCATTTCTATCATGATATAATTCTACACTGTTGTCATACCCTGTTTGTTTGAATATTGATTGGTGCATTATCGATTACTTGTTTAGAATATTGCTGTTTATTTGTGCAGTCCTCATTTCTTTACAAACCACTTCCTTTATTCTTCCCTCGTTTTCTTTCTTTCTGACTGTTTTTTCACAAGATTCATGTTATTGTGAACTGGTAGCTTGTGCTTCACATTCTACAATCATTTTTTTTTTCTTCAGCATTCTTCTGAACTTGTTGATTGTGTATTCGTTCGTCTCTTCACAGATGTCTTCTGCCCAGCTTCCACTGCTTCCCTCTTTGCCCTCATGGGTTTCTTTGATATATATATATATATATATATATATATATATATATATATATATATATATATAGCCAATGAGCTCTAGCTCAAGTGGCTAGTGTGGAGTGTGGATTCATAAGACCCGAGTGGGCGATGGTTCGATTTGCCGTGGAAACGATCATGAAAAATTACCTTCTTCCATATATATATATATATAAAAAGGACGGCAATCATCCTCCTTGTTTAATTAAAAAGAGAATAAGGAATACCAAATAATCATACCAAACAACGCAAATTAAGTGTCAACAACATAACTCAGAATTAGGAAAATCTTTTGAGATTCAGCGACCACCTCCTTTACTGTCACACTATTGTCGGCTAAACTAGAAGACCCTCAACTGCTCATACTTCTTTGTTTACTTATAGATGTTGCTGCCTCTACCCATTTATGGACCATAGTAAAAATTGATTGCAGAATAGAGAAACTTTGGGACAAGTATTGTTGGAACAAAACTCATTCTAAGCCTTCCAAATGCTCCAAAAGGTCGTCGTTGTTGTGCTCGCATGCTTCCTTGTTTATCCTAATACCTTCTTCTCCCACCAACATGTCTCTCACAGTTCATAGCTGACTCGTGATTCTAAATGCCTGAAGAATGATATTTGACGCTTCCTTGCTAATAAGCAGGACCGACTCAGGGGTAAGCCAAACAAGACTTTGGGCTTGGACAACCTTCTCTGCTTAGGACAACCTCAGGTCCAGTGTGACCTGCAAAAGGTCGGGGTCGCAGATGACCCCTTAAGACATAATTAAGTGCCGCACAAGAGGCCGGGTCAAGGGACAACCAACCAAAATCAGCTTCGGCTGGGACAACTCAATCCTTGAGGCCTGCCTTTCTAATACGCCATTGAAGAAAAATGTGATCAACAATTTCTTCCTCTGATCAACAATTTCTCCTCTACGCCTCCTACCAACGTTGATGTCTTTTTTGTAAGTTTTGTTTAGATATAATTGCTTTATTAAGAGGCAACAACAGAAAAATTGATCTTGGATGGTGACTTAATCATCCAAACCATCTTTGATTCCTCCTTTGTGCCCCAAAAGTCGAGAAAAGAGTACATGGACTTGTCCAAGAATGACTCTTTAAGTGCTCCACCTCCATGTTCGTCTTTCTTGCTCCATATTAGAGACGTTAATAATAGGCAACGTTCTCAAGAGTTTTCTCTCTTCCATCTCCTTTTCACTAAGAGTTCTTTGAATGTAGTTTCCAACATCCACCTGTCCTTTGGTTTGGTACCAAATTATTTTGATCCCACTCCGCCTCAACTAGATTGGTAAAAAGATTCTTCAAGGGTATTTCATTACACCATGAATATATCCATAATCTAGTGTAAGTTCCGTTTTCCACTACACTTCTAGTTCTCATGTGGAACAATTTTGCCACCCTCGCCACTCCTTCCTAAAACCAAGATGAGTTGCTTCTTTCATCATGTCCTATAAATCTCATCCTTTTCCCTTTTCTGTACTGCCGAAAACCTTTTAATCGCAATCCTGCCTGGTGCTTATGGCTTCACCAGCACCATTTACTTTGTAGAGTGCTATTCAAGTCTCTCAAGTTGGAAATGCCTAGCCCCAAAAATACTTTTCTCTTGCATACCCTACCCCATTTAACATTCAACTAGTAGAATACCTTTGCCTTTAGGAGGGTAGGAATGGTAAAGGTTTTAGTCCAGATGCCCAATTCGTGGCACATGCGAGCAACATTAAACATTCTAAGGAAAAAAAAATAACTTCAAAGATGGCAATTGCAGCTACACTTCATCCAACATCAAAGAGATTGGTCCTATGGAGGTTCCATGATCGAAAATGTTTAGATATGGAAGGTTGTTGCAAAACATAGTCCTAAGAAGGTTCGAGGACGAAAAATATTAGGATATCAAATGTCGTTGCAAATTGAGGTACAAAATTTATTTTGAGCCAAATTTACTGCAAGTGATTGGGAAAACAATGACATAACTAAGAAATAATTAAGAAGGAACATGATAAAGTAACATATTCAACATAAAAATGAAGTGATGTAATGAGAGTTTGCAGGAATAGGTAATTTCTGAAACCAAGGTAATTGACATTTTAGATACATGCCATAATAAAGGAAAGAAAAAAAGTTCTGGATAACCCAACAATTAGAATAATGTTTCGTGAGTCATCAAGATGCTTTTATATGGTTGAAAGGGTCTGCTTTAGTGATGCATTGTTTATATTTTCTGGTCAATCCATAGCCTTTTTCTTTCCTTTATTAATTATGATGGACTGTATACGAAATGCTCATTTCTTTGGTCTCGACAATTTCCTCTTCCTACATAGCCTCCTTACATCTTCATTTTGCCTGCTGGATATGTTATCAGGTTCCTTAATTATATATGTCCAGTTTTATTGTTTTTTCCATTCTCTTTCATTAAATTTGGTTTGAAGATATCTTGTACCTCACTTTTGTCTGCTTCTGATAGTGTAGTAGTAGTTTCTTTTAGGCTCATCAGCTTTGCATCGACATTTGATATGCTAACCTTTTCGGCCCTGAAACCTTCTTAGCACCAGTATCTTTCACAACAACATTTAGTATCCTAACCTTTTTTTTTTATCATGGGACCTTCTTAGAACCAGTTTGTTTGATGTTAGTTGAAGTGTAACAATTGCCATCTTTGAAGCTACTTTGTTTCCTAGGATGAGAAATGTTGCACGCATGTTCCATCAATTTGGCATCTGGCCTAAAACTTTTATAACATCATTAGTAGATGGAGCTCAAAAATGTATCTTGAGGTCCAAATTTATAACAAAAAAGTAAATCTAGAATGGGTTGGATCCGTAAGGGAATAGTAGAAAATGATAAAATGACCTTTGGTCCAAAAGTTGTGTGATCAAAAATTAATATGGTAAAAAAATATTGTAAAATCTATAATCTAGAAATTGGGGCTCCAAATTGAGCCTTTACTATTCTACAAAATGAGTTTCTACATTCTGAATGTGAAAATTATGAGACCCAAGTTACACCTCTTGTGGGTGGGTTGGAACTATCATTGAACTCCAATTGAGCCTTACTATTCTACAAAATCAGCTCCTACATTCAGAATCTAGAATCTAGAAATTAGGCTGGGCCTTACTATTGATGCTCTTACCACAACTCACGGACTCTGTGAGAATTGAACTGCAAGGAAGCATTTGGTTGTTAGAACTCACCTTGGGAGACTTCAACTTTTCTGGTTGAGCCAAAGATGTCTGTTTTTGTCTTATTTGATGAGCGTGGCTACCCTATCTGGAAATACTATTTGAATGTCTCAATGACCCATAAAAAGAAAATATATGTTTTGTCAACTTCAAATTATTTACTTGAGAAGATGATTCATCTCCTTCTTTGCTCTTCGGTAGCTTTATCTGCTTCATCTCAGAACCAACCATATAAAGCATATTGAAGATTCATGAGCATTCTTTACGACTCCTTTCAATAGCATAATGAGAGTCCGTGCTATAAGTAGCTCTTGGGAGCATGAGTTGAGGATCACATTCAAGTTCTGGACACCCTTCGATATTTCTCCTCTTTGTAGAGGAAAAAAAGAATATAGTTATCAAAGGCGACAAGCACACTTGGACCCGAATGTCCTATTGGAACCTAGGTACAAAGCACAAAAGCGAGAGGCATGCCTCAACAAAGCAACACACTATAATTAGAAGAAAATAGAGGTCATGGACCTCAAACAGTTTAATCTTGCTATGTTTTAGGTCATGCTTGTAAGAAAATATTGAAGCTCCAGTAGTGTGTGAACCGAGAAGGGTTGACGAAGTTATTTGGTCCTCGTATAAGGTCACACTTGTTCACAAGAAAAGTAAGACGCAACCTCTACTTGGTGGTGAGCTTCTTGCCTAGGCACGGCCCTAGTCACAATAACTATGGAAAGGAAAGAAAACTGGGTGAAGATTTGTTCTAACATGTCGCGGCCCTAGTCGCAATTACTATGGAAAGGAAAGAAAATTGGGTCAAGATCTGTTCTAACACGTCATGATCCTTTTTTCTGGATCTTAAGGACCCCGTACCCATGGTGCAGGATAAGCTCGTTTCCCACTTTGGCATTGCTTAAAGGTTCTATGTTTTTATAAGTTCCCCAATGTTGCTAAGGGCAAGAGCAAGCCCCATTGACACATCAATCTTGTGTTCTTTCCTTATGGGTTCCTCCGGTAAGCCCGATCTTCTGTGTTAGGTATATTATTGTTACTCTGTACAAGCACCTTTGACATGATTAGGGAAGCTCATTTAAACTCAAACTGAATTTATATGAAGACCAGAGGTGACTACAATTTTTCTCGCAGTTTCTCCTCCCAAACCTTGGAAAGACCATCAAGAGTTCCCATTAACATCTAAAAGTAAATTAACTGAAAATATTTGGTTATGAGTCAAAAGGATCAAGGTTCACAATATCGGACTCTTCTTATGAGTATCGATATTGGTAGTTTCAAGGGTTTCAACGATTTCAAATCAGAGTTTCGAAGTTCTTAGTTTTTGTCTAAAAGATAATAAGAAACTATTTTAATGAAGTAGAAAAAATATTTTATTCATTTATCCTTAATCTTATGTTTTATTTGTTGTTTCATAATTTTCATTTAGTTTTGAATGGAATAATAATATTCAACATTGTTGAATTATTATCCATGATAGAGATTGTTGTTTATTTTATTCGCTTTTAGACTAAGTACCCACCTATAATAGGTAATTCCGAATAGATAAATATTAAGATATATGAAGTTATGAACGTTGTGAATTTATGGCATGTAACATCGACTATAGTATGTGTAAATATGAAATTTTATGAGCGCACTAGCATGTTGATAAACAACAGGACCGAATTATAGTATCAACATTGCTTTTTACCATAATTTTTGTTGTTGTTGAATTGACCGTAAAAGAGTGTCAATTTCGGTATAGGTATCGGTGAGTATTGGATCGGAAAGGCCAAAACCGATACGGTAAGGCCGATATGTATTGGTATCGGCCGATAGTGCGGCCTTGGGAAGGATGAAAAACATTTGATGAAATAGGATGAATTAGATCTAGAAAAGTTCTATTTGTAATTGTTAATTGTCCCATATTCACATAAGAGGGAGGTATATAATGTACTATATGATAATGGATATTTTATCTGCATTAACTGTCCTCCCCCCCCCCCCGGATCATGGTATGTAAACTTTGATTGAGAGGGAAGGAGACTACCTTGAGGAGGGTGTGGAGATGAGAGGGAAGCACCTTACAACAGGAAGCTCCGTATGGAAGGAGAAGAAACCACCCGGATGCATCAAGACCACTATCAGCCAATATATATAAACTATTAGTTGTATATGGGAGGACTTTTCACGAACCAATTCAAAACTACACCATTCTTGTACATGAAACTTGAGATAAAGCCGATAACCTATGTTGCACAGACAATGGATAATGGTATCTGTATTGTATTTGTGTCCGTATTCATATTCATGCAACATATGTGACTACGTATTGTATCTATTTGAAACTATCTGTATCGTGTCCTTATGTGTGCTGGTAACGAATGCGAAAACCATTCCCTAAATCGGAATAACTTGTTGAGGACCGAAGAAAATGCACAACCCAAACACGATTTTAGAATCCAAAATCACACAAGCACAATGCAAAACGTGAAAAATCCGAACGGAAAAATTCGCCGGGCGACCGAAATCCAATCCGAAAAAACCCCTCTACTAAGGATTAAAGTAACTACATCGACTCATTTACAAACTTCACCGATCCAGATGGATTACCGCAATACTTTAAATAGATAGAAATAGATTACAACGACTACAAAAGTATTACCGAAGACGAGAAGATGAGAAAGAACCAATGAAGAACTCCTCGAAATGATCTCTCTTCAAATCAACTCCTAAAACTCCGAATCACCTCTTTCACTCTTTAGAAAATTGCACCATTGAAAAAACTTTGCTTAGATTGTTATGCATGGGGATTAGGGCTAAAAAATTTCTATTTAAACCATCTCAATCTTGAAATAATCTAAACCGTTAATCACGATCCAAAGATGCACATAAAAGCACATCACCCGAATTGGTTCTTCAGTCCCGAGGGTGGTATACCATCGATCTACCGCCAAGCGGTTCTTGGCCATCATCAACAACAATGGTATATAATGGTATCCTGCCAAAACTTTCTTGAACGAAGTATGCCATATGCGGCATAATGATGACATATCAACGGTGTACCGTCGGTTTGCTCCCTCTGATACGCTATGCACAGGCTTTTGATACGGGCTTGAATCGAGCCACCTTTGTCACTATCGACTCCTCGAGCTTCTCCGACATATGGATGGTGTTCGTCGCATTCTGGGGTGTTCTCCACATAAGTTGAAAATTCCATCCAACACCAACAAATCTCTCATTTCCTAACTAGGTAGAGGGGTTCGTCATTCCGACGATCCTCCTGCAAGACTCAAATTTTCTCCTTGGTAGAACATTTGATAGCATATCCACTCCATTGTCCTCTGTATGAACCTTTTCCAACGCCGCATCCTTCGCCTCTAGCACATCTCGTATCAAGTGATACCGAGTTGCAATGTGCTTGGACCGACTATGAAATATCAGGTTTTTCCCAAGACGAATTACAGGTTTTTCCCAAGACTCAAGTTTGGACATCTCTACCTTCGGTACATGCACGAGGGCCTTACAACTAAACTCTCACATGTGATTGTATGACGACTAGTTGTACTATACTTTGTCAGGCACATCATCCTGCAAAGAACAATTAGGTTGACAAATTAATAACATAAGCATCAATATTTAGAGTCTTACCCCAATAATTGCTCGGTAGGTTTTCCTCCGAGAGCAACCATCGACCTTCTCCTTCAGTGTCATATTTATCCGCTCCGCTATTGAGCTAAGGCGTCTTTGGAAAAGACTTCTCTTGTTGAATCTCTTGTTCTTTGCTGTATGCATCAAATGGACTAATGTATTAGCAAGCCATTATCGGACCAAACACATTTCAACTTTTGTCCGTCTCCATTTCAACGGAGGCCTGAAACTCCTTGAAAGTAAGCATCATTTGATTCTTGATCCTTATTATGTAGACCCAAGTTTTTCTTGAGCAATCGTCGATAAATGTTACAAAATAAGAAGCACCAACAATTGTTTTAGCTTCATTGGACCACAAACGTCCGAGTAAATCAACTCGAGCAATGCCAGTTTCCTTGAAGATGAGTGACTTTGAAAGAACACCTTATGCTTCTTTCCAGAAATGCAGTACATATACTTCTCCAATTTTGTGAACTTTATCCTTTGAATCATCTTCCTTTTCACTAAGTAACTTCTTCCTTTTTTGCTGATATGACTGAATAGCTTGTGCCACAACTCAGTAGACACGTCACTGAGTGCGTTTACCTCGTGTGCTCCATCTGCGCTCCTTTTCATATAATAGAGTTCAGACTTCTTGTTTCCTCTTGCAACAACCATCGGACCTCTAGAAAGTTTTTATTGATCATTCCCGAAGAGATTGAAGAATCCCTTATCATCCATCATTTAAATCGACACAAGGTTGAAACGGATATAAGAGACATTATGAACATCCCTGGCACAATAAGTGCTCATGTATTTGTCTTCAAATGCACATATCCTATGGTGATCGCCTTTAACACATTTTTGTTGTCAATTTTCAACACTCTACAATCACATGTTGTGTACGTGGCAAACAATATTATGTTGTGGGATACGTGTGCCGAAGCCCCCAAGTCCACCATCCAAGAGTTATCATCATAGAAGAGGTTCATGGTAACCTCATCGCCTACAATAATGTCATCTCCATGTGCTGAGGTGAGGTGGCCGCTGTAGCGTTCTTACTTTGCTTCCTCTTGTCGTCCTTTCTATCTTCAAAGCGAAACAATTACTCTTGATGTGGTCATTCTTGCCACAATGGTAATATTAGGAGTCCTGGTATCGACCCTTGGACTTCCTTTGCTCTTGTCCCTGCTACAGTCCGAACCTTTGTTTTTACTCATTCCTCGATTTTTTAAAGCAAGCGCCTCTGAATGAGATGTAGATGAAGTGCCTTGAGATTTCTTCTTCCACTCTTCATTCAACATCCCACTCTTAACAAATTCTAAACTAATCACACATTCTGGAGCAGAAGCAATCATGAACACTCGTATGGTCTCCTACGAGCCTGGCCAAGTACACAACAACCAGAACCATTGTATTTTGTTGTCAAATTTTACTCTCATAGAGGATAACTGGTCAACCATGTACTGGAACTCACTCAAGTGTTCCTTAATAGACGAACTATCCTTGTATATAAGATCTATCATCGGTCGGATTAGGAACAATCTATTTATTCCAGCTTCTTCCATAACTTCTTTGTGCGCTCAATATTGACGATGTGATTATGCACATTATCGTCCACAAACTGTCTGATATATCCACACGCTTTGTATTTGTTCAAAATTTTTGTCCTCCTTGAATTTTTTACTGGGCTTCTCGGAAGCAAATAATGACAAATGCAATTTCTTGACGAACAATAAATCTTTCATCTTGCTCCGCCAATAGTGATAGTTGGAACGGTTCGGATATATCATGCGCATTGGTTTCACATCCATCTTTTCTATCCGGTTTGACTGTCAACCACCTGACAACTTGCAACCACAAGCTCACATACCACTCTGATGAGAACGAATACGAAAATCGTTCTCCAAATCGGAAGAACTTGTTGTGGATCTACGAAAAGGCACAACCAAGACAGATTCCAAAATCCAAAATCACACATGCACAACACAAACACAACGATATTACGTGAAAAACCTTGATAGTAAAAAGCACGGGACGATCAGAGTCGAACCTGGAAAAGCCTCCACCAAGGATTAAAGAAAGTACACCAATCCCTTTACAAACTTTTCCATCGATCTACACAGATCACCACAATACTTCAAATAGATGGAAATAGATTACAATGAAAACAAAAGGATTACCGAAGACGAGAAGACGAGGAAGAACCAATGAAGAACTCTTGATCTCCCTTCAAATTAACCCCCAAACTCCGAATCACTTCTTCCTCTTCTTAGAAAATTGCACCCTTGAGGAGAAAACTCTCCTTAGATTGTTATCCATGGGGGGATTAGGGTAGGAGCTCCTATTTAAACCACCTTAATCTCAAAATAACATGGACCTTTGATTACGATCCAATGATGCACAAAGAAGCATCCAAATTGTCATTCAGTCCCAAAAAAGATAAGCCGACGGTATACCAGCGGTACACCATCAAGCGGTTCCAGAGCAACAGCAAAAGCGACGGTATACCGCCAAAAAGTTTTGGAATGAAGTATGCCATAGACGACATACCAGCTGGTGTACCTCCCCTCTGATACGTTCTACACAGACTTTGATACAGGCTCGAATCGAACCACCTTTGTTGCCATCGACTCCCCTACCTTCTCCGACACACGATGTCCCTCGTCGTACTCCGGGATGTTCTTCAATATAGGTAGAAAATCCCACCCAATACCAACAATGCGCAACATAGGATATAATGATACAAATACTGTATTTTAGACCTTGATTTAGATATCCTACTTGATCCTCCACAAGCCACAACCTCATCGCTCCACAACCTCGTCGCAACAACACTGTTACCTCAAGTTTCATATAATGATCCCTGATATATTGTGTCCCCAGTACTGAGTTGAGAATTTCCTATACCCCAGCCTATCCTTTGCTGCTTATACAGACAGGAGCATTTGTCTTTATACCTTTTTGCACTTTGGCTGTGGTATTTACTTCTGTTAGATACATATATCAAAACGCTTATCAACACTAAACCAGGCAAGTGACCTAGCCACCGTCTTGCTGTACAAAATCTCATTGTATACACAAGGCCATGATTTTCTATAGTACCAATCGGTGCACTGGAAACTCACAACTTATCTATAACATTCATATTAATAAGTTAAGATAGGATCAGAATTTCTACAGTTAGACTTTCACATTAAATAACTTATTGAAGTCGCTTTCTGAGCAATACAATGACAAAAAGATTTGTATTATAAGGTTCTTCCATGAGTGCTAAGGTTTCTTTTGTTTTGTTTCTACTCTCTTTCGTTTATTATAAGGTTCTTCCATGACTTGTTCAAGTATATGCCCAATTTTTGTCCAATTTTTTCTTGACTGTTTTTTTTTTGGGAGGACCATTCCCTTATTTCGCCCCATTAGAATAAAGAGCATACAATTTGGTTGCTGTGAACCTGTGACAAATAAAATTGATCCCAGCAATTTACTTTATATTATCCCTAATTGGTATTGTGATACTTTTAGTTCTATATGGTAAAAGTTCTCTTTTCCAAATTTTCAAGTGCTCTTCAAAATATTGAGTAACTTGTTTACTGACCTACAGGTATGATCCCTAATGCATATGTTTCAGTGAATGTTAGAGAAAATGCTATTGTATGCTCTTTATCGCAAGATCCAGTAAATCTACATTTATATTGTAATTCTGCTATCGCAAAAAATTTGGGTGATGCCATCTTGCATTGTATGGCATCTAACAAAGCAGTTGACATACAAATTTTAACCTAAAAAATTAATCAACCTAAAAATTAAAATGTCATGTTAGATGTTACATAATGGGAGATGACATCACCTAAATTTTTTGGTTGACAAATAGCATTTTTGTTTATATTGATTGTGAAGATATTTTCTTGGAATTCTATGCCCTTATTTCACGGTTTCACCAATCAAAATAAAGACTTAACAGTTTTGTTGCTGTGAGCCTGCAACAAATAAAATTGATCCCAGCACTTTACTTTATAATATACCTACTTGGTATTGTGATACTTTAGTTCTATATGCAAAGAAAGAGTTATTTCATTTCCAAACATATTATTTTTCTGTTGCTGTTCTAAATATTCTGACTTGCTAACTGACCTAGATGTATGATCCCTAATACTACTTTTCAGTGAACGTCTAAAGAAAATGTTCGGAGAACTGGGTGTTAATTTCATAGATGTGTACTGGCCTACATGTATGATTCCTAACGCTATCTTTCCTTGAATGTTTAGAGAAAAATGTTCGGAGATCCGGTGTGAGCAAAGTCACTATATACAGGCAGAAAATGCGGTCGCACATGTCAGCAAATGTTCAGAAAACGTTTGCAAAGCTGGGTGTTTAGAAAAGATGCGAGTCAGTTTAGAGGCTGGTTTAACCAAACTCTTAATCAGAATCTCAAGATTTAGTTAACCAGGATTTATATTGTCAAAGCAATTTTGAAAAAGTTCTGTAAGCTTAGTCCAATGCTTGTCAAGCCTAATTTTACTAATTCCAATATATATATATATATATATATATATATATATATATATATATAAATAATAATCCCCCTCGTGTGTCGGATCGGGAGGCCCGCAAGAGGCCTGTGTTGGGCCCGCACCGATCCGACAATTTGGGGTGACGGGGCTCCCGATCCATCATATATATATATATATATATATATATATATATATATATATATATATATATATATATATATATATATATATGTGGGTAAACGGGATATGAGCTATAGTGCTCATATTTCTACATGAGTTATGCACATGTGGACTAATAAGAATAAAGTGTATTATTGCACATGGGATGTGAAAGTCTATTCCTAAAATGGTATTGAAGTTTATATATTTAATTTGTTCTAACATACAATATGTCCCCATGGGTTGAATGTTCAGTTTTATGTGATTTGAGTTTATTCATGCTACAATATATTATTATTATTATTAGAAACAATAACAGCAGCAGCAACAGGGGTCCGTTTGGAAGGCGACAACTGTGCTGCAACTCACATTTTCGGCTGCAACTGGTCGGAGAGTTGCAGACTTTCACCGCTTGTATAGCGGGAGAATATGTTAGGTAAGTAATGGATTTCTGACACAAAACAGTGTATTGTTCCCACATATTTACTCTTCTCACTTGCACCAAAAAGGGACGGAAGTACCTTGTAAGTGGTCGACACCCACTCCCTCGTCCCTCTTGAGCAGCTGTTTCACCTCTGGCGAGCAATTTTTTCAACTCCTCTGCTGCCATCGGCTCCTCGTCGTCGCCTACCGGCAACACGAGGTCACCCATCGACTTCGCGAGGTCGCGTCGTCAATCGGCCACCAGCTCCTCGTCGTCGCCTCTCGACAACGCGAGGTCGCCCATTGGCTAGGACCACGTCCGACCCCTCCTAGACGACGAACGCGAGGTCATAGTCAGTCCGACATGAACCGTCGCAGGATCCTCATGGATCTTGAAGTAATGATGGAGGGGTGGGTGAATGGGGAGGTGAGGTCCCATGGAGGACGAGGTGGGGCTTGGGGCTGGAGGAGTAGGAAGCCGGGAGGAGCTGGGAGCCTTGGAAGGACGAGACGAAGCATCGGGCGGAGGGAGGGGGGGGGGGACGCGGGGGTCGGAGGAGGAGGTGTAGTGTCTCTTCCCGTTTCCGATATACGTATTTGGAACGTATTTTATTTTAGCATGGTTGCCTGTGCATGGAAACTAGATCCATTCTTTGGTTTAACTTGATTCATGGTTCATTTGTGAGTTGGTTCAAGTCATGAGAACCCTTGGTTCAACCCTCAACCCTACTCTATATAATCCAACATTTCTTCTCTCTTCACTTTTTCATTTCTTTCCCTCTTTAGTTCTCTCTCCCCTTTTTCCATAGGCAAGTACATATTGCATGAGAAATGGAGAAATCTTCCATATTATTGGTTCATTATGTGTTTCTAAGCACTTTTAATACTTGGAGTTTTCGGTTTTGATGGATGGATTTGAGTAGATCTACATTTTTAAGTTAGGATTTTCATCGGTGCTATGCGTTTTTCGTGGTTTTGATCTACTAAAACAAGGTATTTTAGAAAATCAGTTTTGTTGTTGATGGAGCACTTCATTTCGAGCATTTTAGCTTTTGTTTCACTTGATTCAGAGTTTAAATATTTTTTTATAAATGAAACGATTTTTGATTTTTGGAGCTTCCGCCTTGGCCGAACCTGCTGTTGGAGAAGACGAAGTTCACATGCGGCCGGCGAGCTATGCGGCTGAGAGTACCATGCATCCTGAAAGGGTTATGCGGCATGGACTTTTTGTCGCATACTGACCAACATGCGTCCATCTTGTTGGATGTATGACGGCCATCACACAAGTGTTCTGGAGCAAATCCTTGGACTCCTTGTGTTTTCACTCACCGAACGGATGAGGAATTCGCTAAGTCCAAAGAGCATATGCGACCGAGTGACTTACGCGACAAGCAGAGCATGTAGTCACCTTTCTTGGACGCATGACTCTGAACTGTTGGCACTTATTTCTATGACTTTGTCCTTTCTATCTGTCATACTTTATTGTATTGTCACATCAATCACTTTATTGTCACATCAATCACTTTATGTCACATCACTTACATTTCAGGCCGTCACTTCAACACTTGTCCCAAGGAGTAGACTTTAACCCTGAACATGCGGCCCTAACTTCATATGCAGTCCTGACTACATATGCAGCCAAGTGGTCCATTCGGTTCTAACTTCATATGCGGTCAGGACTTCTCCTGCGGCCTAGAGACATATGCGGCCAGGACTTCATATGCGGCCTAGAGACCCATGCGACCTTGATTGTTTGATTGAATGTTTTCTTATTCTTTAGTGATTTATATTTGGGTTAATGCTTGTGTTATGATTTTAAGAAAGAATAAATTTAGTAACCATACCTCGTGCCAGACATGACCATGAGCTAAGATTGGCTATTAACATGGCATGAGTTGAACTGAGATTTCAGTATGAACCAGACTAAGTGGATAGTGACAAACTAGTTATGTGCATGGCATAAGCATTCGTGTTACAATGTGATCTTGATTCATGTGACCCAATGTATAATTGGTAATTGAACTCGAATATTGTATCCGTGCTGATACAAATTATTGCCTAAAAGTGTATATGATCGGATGTGCGCCGAGGTGTGACATACCATGTCACGTGTTAAGTGATTTATATTTGGGTTGTGCATCGAGAATGCCTCTAAATACCTGAACGTATGATATTATAAATATATATTGTTTTTCTAGCACGGGCATGATATGCGAGTCAACTACCAAAGCGTGGCTAGGATATTGATTTGGCTGAATGTTGCATACACGCTCTGGTGAATTCAGATTGAACTTCCATGGATTCGTATCTAGCGTGCTCGTACCTTATACGACATCTTAAGAAAAATTCTCATGTGACCACGCATTGAGATTTCGAACACAATATAGGGCTAATTAGGTAACTAAAAGTGGTAGTAACATTTGGAGGGAACGATATTCCCAGATCATGCCAACGAACCATTCCACAGATATTCATTCTAAGTGCGCTGTGGGCTGGCCACCACAAATACTGTATATCATTTGCCTTAGTGGAGTGCAATATCTAACCTATTATAATTAATGCCGAGCCACTGTTTCACTATAGGAACAATGGAACCGCTAATACCGTATTTTTAGCACAGTGTTCCTACGGAGAACTGGTGCATCATAAAGTGCATGTATATTTCTTATTTGGCTCGGTTAGCTCATGTTCGGCACTGACGTGATCTGAGGATATCTATTATGCATTATTTTTGAGATAACCTTAGACTCCACAAAATAACAAACCGTACAAGTGATTGGCCGATATAAGAAATGAACTTGGTTGTGTTTGTATTATTCGGTTAGTAGCCTAGGGAGATTGACTATCATAGTGTGATGGTTCAACCCTTGTCCTTGTTTTGTTGTAGGGTTGGACATTTGCGCAAGGATATGCCATGGACCTAAGTTACGACACTAAACCTATGTATTATTATATAATTATTTTTTGGATTTTTGTTTCTCCATTTCGTGCTTCCTTTGTGGTACTTGCTATTTGAGTTTTAACTCCACTGGTTTTGCATGGCCAGGTCTCAAGCCAGCACCCGAGGATCCGACGTACTATCCTCCAACTCATGGCGCGTACCAGGAACATGATCGCACAGGATAACGAGTAGGGTTTCTTCTTCCCTGGTTGTCATTGTACATTTCTTTTTAGGCGTTTAACCACCGACACCTGTTAGCCGGCACGTCTGGACATTAGTCTCCTTACATGATTGTATTAAATCAGACTGCAGCTGATCACTGTCATGTACTTTTGTTACTATTGTAGCTTCTTATTTTGCACAGTTGGTCTCTAGAACATTTTGAGAAATCGTTTGAGATGCCTTATTGCTTTATCATATATGCTCTATGTTTACTGTTTCTTGTTTGAATGATTGAGTCGTAGAAGTTCTTGACCATATTTGACTTGATTGTAGCATGCACTCCCTTGTCTTATTACAGCCGTGATCGCCGTACGACGTATAGTACCTTGTACGGGGTAGCTGGCTATGTCCGTTTTTGTATTCCAGTACCGGGCATGACAAGGTTTTAGTAGTGGCCCGTACAGGTCTGTTCTTCAGACTTGTGGGGTGTTATGGTCATAGGAGTCTCAATCAAACATAATCATTCTTGAAATTCTGAATTCGTTCTCTTCGATACTCAGCTTAAATTTTTTTCAGATTGATTGCTTCATTGTTCCTTCTCGTCCTGTACTTGATTGTTTCTTGTGCTCTTCTTAAGGGCTTCTCATTCTTCCGATGCTGCAGCAACAAGAGAGGCAGAATTGCCAGTGGAACGAGATCCTGTAGGATCCTAGCCAAGGATCCGAGTTGAGCCCACGATAAATAGGACAGAGCATCAGGCTCCCGGTGTTCCCGTACCTCCCGCAGTGCCGACAATACTAGATATCCCGACATTGTTAGAGATTATCCGTGGATTGTTGGCTGTCCAACAACACCAGATGGTGGTGCAGCATCAGCAACAACAGCTGCAGCAGCATGAACAAAATGTCTTGTTGAACCAAGGGTTGCAGATGGCCCTAGAACGAGACATGAGAACAGGTTCTGGGGCATCTGTTAGATTTTGCAGACTGAACCCCAGATATTTTGATTGCACGGAGGATACAATCACGGCAGATGATTGGCTCCAGGATATTGAGACCATTCTGGCAGTAGCTAAAGTTTCGGCCGAGGAACATGTTGACCTGGTTCGCCTACAACTCCAAGATCTGGCAAGGGATTGGTGGGCCACGATGGAGGTAGGATTAAGGCGTCATATTTCGTAGGATGATTTCAGGACCCGGTTTAGGACGAAGTACTTTGGGATTGTGGCTCAGTGTGAGTTGCAACAAAGGTTCATTAACCTCAAGCACGCTGGAAGGACAGTAGACGACAACGCGACGGGGTTTTGTCGACTAAGCAGGTTTGCTCCAACCATGGTGGCACAGAGTTGGAGAGAGCCATGATGTTCCAGCAGGGACTTCACTTGAAAATCTTACACATGGTAGAGGTGCATGACTACCAGACTTTTGATGCGGTATTGAAAACAGCCAAGAGGGTTGAGCTTACTTCTCAAATGATGGCATCAAGAAGAGTAAATCGGAAGAGGCCTCATGGACAGAGAAATGAGGGAGGACCAGTACCGCGAACGTCAACACCATCCCCTGGCATTCGCATCCATGATGTGACACAAAGGAGGCCAGTGACCACGATAGTGATGGCACCAACTCGACATCAGCAGCCGAGGCAGCAACAACAGCAACAACGATGAGAGCACCGACAGGTTCTACCTATTGTGGCAAATGAGGTCATATTCGAGATGTTTGTCGGGCAGCTAACAAACTATGCTTAAGATGTGGGAGCCCTGATCACAAGGTTGCTACATAATACATGGTCCATGAGGGCCAGTACAACAGTTTTCTGCATTGCCAGCTCCAAGGGCAGTGCAGTAAGGAGGACCAACAACAGCAGTATGGCCCTTAGCTCAGTGTCCGTTGCCGACGTAGGCCCAGCTTTAATATACAGCAACAACAGTAGAATCATCAGGGACCGCAACCGCGACAACAAGGAAGACAGCAACATGGAGCTCGACAAGGCCAAGGGCAGACACTCACCTTGACTTTGGAGGAAGCTATGGCGTCGGGCGACGTAGTGACAGGTAATATTTTCGTTACAACCTTTCCTGCCATATCTTTAATTAATTCTGGAGCTTCGCACTCATTTATATGTGCACAATATGCGACACGTATTGGATTAAAGTTTGATGCATTGTCAGAGAGGCTGAATATACTCACTGTCAATAAGATCGTAAAAGTTAGTAGGGTGTGCCTAGCATGTCCAATCGTAACATGTGGGTATTTATTACCTGCAAAGTTGATCGAGTTCCTTATGGGTAACGTTGACGTTATCTTAGGCATGGACTGGTTGAGAGACAGTCATGTAACAATAGACTGTCGTGAAGGTAGAGTGTTGTTTAAAATTCTCGGTCTAGAAGAATTTGTCCTTAGCAGAATAGCAAGAGACCAGCATGAGGGAGGAGTCGCAACAGTAGCCAAGAAAAGAGACCCGATACCCAAGATAATTGAAGAATTTATGGATATCTTTCTCAACGAGCTTCCCGGATTACCCCCAGTTAGAGAAGTAGAGTTCTGTATAGAGTTGATATCAGGAGCAGAACCATTATCCCAGAAGGTATACCCAATGTCATATTAGAATTTGATTAGTTATATGGACACGTGGAAGAACTGAAGGCGAAAAAGTTTATTCGGACCAGTGGATCACCGTGGGGAGCACCAGCGGTATTGGTGAAGAAGAAAGATAGATCGACGCGGTTGTGTGTGGATTATAGGCGGTTGAATGCAGTGATAGCGAAGAACAAGTACCCATTACCCAGGAATGATGATATGTTTGATCAATTAAGCAGAGAAAGAGTCTTCTCCAAGATAGATTTACGACAAGGATATCATCAGGTGCGAGTTCGGGAGCAGGATATAATGAAGTACATTTAGGTCACGATATGGGCATTACAAATTACTACTTATGCCATTCGGACTGAGTAATGCTCCAACGATATTTATGGATTTGATAAACCGTATCTTCATGCCAGACTTAGACCAATTTGTGGTAGTGTTCATCGATGACATTCTTGTGTATTCTCGTAATGAGGAGGAGCATGAAGAACATCTCAGGATAGTACTTCAAACTTTGAGGGAGCACCAGTTATATGCGAAGCTTAGTAAGTGTGATTTTTGGCTGGGTCATGTATCCTTTCTTGGGCACATTATTTCTAGAGCAGGAGTGTCAGTTGATCCCAATAAGGTAGATGCAGTAGAGAACTGGCCAGTTCTTAAGACAGTAGCAGAAGTGCGTAGTTTTCTGGGCTTGGCAGGATATTACAGAAGATTTATGTCAGACTTTGCTAAGATCTTGACACCCTTGACTCAGTTGATGCGCAAGAAAGTTAAATTTGTGTGGTCAACGGAATGACAGATAGCCTTTGAAGAGTTGAAAAAGTTAATCTCTGCACCAATCCTTACTCTTCCGGTAGGCTCCAGAGGATTCACAGTGTATTATGATGCATCTGGTAAGGGACTTGGATGTGTTTTGATGCAACAAGGGAGAGTGATAGCGTATGCATCTCGGCAGCTCAGGGATCACGAAAAGAACTATCCAACTCACGATTTGGAGTTAGCAACAATAGTGTTCGCACTTAAGTTGTGGAGGCACTACTTATATGGCGATCAAGTAAAAATATTCACGGATCATAAGAGTTTGAAGTATGTATTCACGCAGAAGGACCTGAACATGAGGTAGAGAATGTGGCTAGAGTTGTTGAAAGACTATGACGTTGAACTTCAGTACCATCCAGGAAAGGTTAATATAGTAGCTGATGCACTTAGCAGAAGATGCGACAAATTTATGTTGACTACTCAGAAGCACATTCTAGAGGACTTACAAGAGATGGGTATCGAGATAGTACTTCCACATAGTACAGGAGTTCAGGCTAGCCTACAGATTCAGTCAACTTTGGTAGATATAATAAAGCTAGCTCAGGCAGAGAACCCGAAGATTCAATAGCTACGAGAAAAGTGTGAGTCAGGACTTTGGAAGGAGTTGATAATACATGCGGATGGAACGCTAAGGTTTGGGAATCGTCTCTGCGTACCAAGCAGGGATATTCGGTAAGAAGTACTTATGACTGAAGCACACAGTTTCCAGTATTCCATTCATCCGAGAGGCACGAAGATGTACCAAAATATCAAGCAACACTTTTGGCGGAACGGAATGAAGAGGGAAATAACTCGCTTCGTATCGCGATGTGTGATATGTCAGCAAGTGAAGGCAGAACAACAAAGACCGGCAGGATCATTGCAGCTACTGCCTATTCCTGAGTGGAAGTGGGAACACATCACTATGGACTTTTTGACCGGTTTACCTAGATCACCGACGGTCTAGATGCAGTTTGGGTGATAGTGGATCGGCTTACGAAAGTTTCACATTTTTTTCCTTTAGAGTAGGACAGTCTACAGAGCAGTTGGCAGATTTGTATTTGCGACAAATTGTGAGACAATATGGAGTGCCAATAATCATAGTATCAGACCGAGATACAAGATTCACTTCTTATTTCTGGAGAAGTTTGCACGAGAGATTGGGTACCAAGTTAAGATTCAACACAACTTACCACCCCCAGACAGATGGACAATCAGAGAGAACTATCCAGACTTTGGAGGATATGCTACAAGCTTGTACCTTAGACCTTAGTGGATCTTGGGAAAATTACCTTCACTTGGTAGAATTTTCGTATAACAATAGTTATCAAGTCACTATTCAGATAGCACCTTTCGAGGCACAGTATTGCAGGAAGTGTTGATCATCGTTGGCTTGGGACGACATTGGTGAGCGAAAGATGTTAGGCCCTGAAATGATCACGCAGACAGTAGAATTTGTTAGGTAGATCAGAGAGCGACTTCGGGTTGCGCAATACCGATATCGTTATTGGGCAGATCAGCATCGTAGACCTTTAGAGTTTCGTGTCGACGACCATGTATTTTTATGGATTTTGCCTACCCGTGGAGTCATTAGATTCGGGGTTCGCGAAAAACTTAGTCCGCGATACGTTGGGCCGTTCGACATTCTCGATCGGGTAGTTAATGTGGCATATCGTCTTGCCCTTCCACCTTCGCTACGTGAGGTGCACGCTGTATTTCATGTATCTTAGTTGCGTAGGTATGTCCCAAATCCGAGTTATATCCTCAACCATTCTGAATTAGTCGTTGATACCGACTTATCTTAAGAGGAGCAACCCGTATCCATTCTGGATCGAAGAGAGAAGGTACTCAAGAACCAGACTATTTTTCTTGTCCGAGTTGCCTGGGGACATCACACTCTTGGAGAATCGACGTGGGAGAACAAGGATGATATTCGGTCTCGATACCCGCACATGTTCGATTTAGAAGGTATATTCTACCTTATGCCTTCGTATATAGATTTCGTGATCAGGTGATCACCTATGCGTTGTGATGCTATTGCTTGCATGTGTAGTTTTACTAGTAGGATTATATCGTGCTTGTCCTGACTTCTCTAGCTTACTTGGATTCGAATTCCGAGGACATAATTTTTCTAAGGAGGATAGAGATGTCACTCCCCGTTCCCGATATACGTATTTGGAATATATTTTATTTTAGCATGGTTGCATGTGCATGAAGACTAGACCCATTCTTTGGTTTAACCTGGTTCATGGTTCATTTGTGGGTTGGATCAAGTCATGAGAACCCTTGGTTCAACCCTCAACCCTACCATATATCACCCAGCCTTTCTTCTCGCTCTTCACTTCTTCATTTCTTCCCCTTTTTAGTTCTCTCTCCTTTTTCCACAGGCAAGTACACTTTCCATAAAAAATGGAGAAACCCTCTAAATTATTGGTTCATTATGTTTGTTATGTGTTTTTAAGCACTTTTAATACTTGAAGTTTTCGGTTTTGATGGATGGATTTGAGTAGATCTACATTTTTAAGTTAGGGTTTTCATGGGTGATATGTATTTTTCGTGATTTTGATCTACTAAAACATGATATTTTAGAAAATTAGTTTTGTTGTTGATGGAGCACTTCATTTCGAGCATTTTATATTTTGTTCACTTGATTAGGAGTTAAAATAAAATTTTTATGAAGGAAATAATTTTTGAGCTTCCGCCTTGGCCGAACCTGCTGTTGGAGAAGACAAAGTTCACATACGGCCAACGAGCTATGCGGCTGAGAGTGTCATGCAGCCTGAAAGGGGTATACGGCCTGAACTCCTTGCCTCATACTGACCAGCATGTGTCCATCTTGTTGGATGCATGACGGCCATCACACAAGTGTTCTGGAGCAAATCCTTGGACTCCTTGTGTTTTCACTCGCCGAACGAATGAGGAATTCGCTAAGTCCAAAGAGCATATGCGGCCGAGTGACTTATGCGGCAAGCAGAGCATGCAGCCACCTTTCTTTTACGCATGACTCTTAACCGTTGGCACTTATTTCTATGACTTTGTCCTTTCTCTCTGACACACTTTATTGTATTGTTGCATCAATCACTTTATTGTCACATCAATCATTTTATGTCACATTACTGATACTTTATTAATTGGACGTCACTTCAATACTTGTCCCAAGGAGAATACTTTAACCCTGAACATGCAGCCCTAACTTTATATGCGGCCCCGACTACATATGCGGCCAAGTGGTCCATGCGGCCAGGACTTACCCTGCGGCCTAGAGACATATGCGACCAGGACTTCATATGCGGCCTAGAGACCCATGCGACCTTGATTGTTTGATTGAATATTTTCTTATTCTTTAGTGATTTATATTTGGGTTAATGCTTATGTTATGATTCTATGGACGAATGGATTTAGTAACCAGACCTCGTGCAAGACATGACCATGAGCTAAGATTGGCTATAAACATGGCATGAGTTAAACTGAGATTTCAGTATGAACCAGACTAAGTGGATAGTGACAAACCGACTATGTGCATGGCATAAGCATTCGTGTTACAATGTGATCTTAATTCATGTGACCCAATGTATAGTTGGTAATTAGACTCGAATACTGTATCAGTGCTGATACAAATTATTATCTGAAAGTGTATATGATCGGATGTGCGCCGAGGTGCGACATACCGTGTCACGTGTTAAGTAATTTATATTTGGGTTGTGCATCGAGAATGCCTCCAAATACCTGAACGCGTGATATTATAAATATATATTATATCTCCGGCACGGGCATGATATGTGAGTCAACTACCAAAGTGTGGCTAGGATATTAATTTGGCTGAATATTGCATACACGCTCGGGTGAATCCAAATTGAACTTCCATGGATTCGTATCTAGTGTGCCTGTACGTTGTACGACATCTTACGAAAAATTCTCATGTGACCACGTCTTGAGATTTCAAACACAATATAGGGCTAATGAGGTAACTAAAAGTGGTAGTAACATTTGGAGGGAACGATATCCCGAGATCTTGCCAATGAACCATCCCACAGAGTTTCATTCTAAGTGTGATGTGGGCTGGCCACCACAGATACTGTATATCATCTGCCTTAGTGGAGTGCAATATCTGACATATTATAAATAATTCCGAGCCACTGTTTCACTATAGGAACATTGGAACCGCTAATACCGTAATTTTAGCGCAATGGTTCTACGGGAAACTGGTGCATCATAAAGTGCCTGTATATTCCTTATTTGGTTTGGTTAGCTCATGTTCGGCATTGACGTGATCTGAGGATACCTATTATGCATTATTTCTGAGATAACCTCAGACTCCACAAAATAAAAAGTCGTACAAGTGATTGACCGATATAAGAAATGGACTTGGTTGTGGTTGTATTATTCGGTTAGTAGCCTAGGATGATGGACTATCATAGTGTGATGGTTCAACCATTGTCCTTGTTTGGTTGTAGGGTTGAGTCTTTGCGCTAGGATATGTCATTGACCTAAGTTACGACACTGAACCTATGTATTATTTGTCACGCCCCAGTCCCAAAATACCGAGGGACCGGACACGTGGCAATGGCCAGCAGCACACACTGATGGATAAACCCAATTTAATGGATCCATCAGGGCGTACTTAAGCTGTAAAATAAAATCTACTACAACATGCCACAACTAATCTCATCCATAGAAGATAAATATGATCAACAACAATAAGAAATATAAATCAACAACCAGTCTCAACAAAGTACTTCGGGGAACAACCCGATATAAGTCTGATACACTGGTTCAACAGACCAGAAATAAAAGAGTCTAAATAAAGTAAATGCTGAGTACGAATAACAGATACTCAGGAAAAGTCTTCAGCCGTCACCTCGTCCTCGGGAATTGGTTCAGCCCCAGTATCAGGTCCTGCTACAGCTTCTGCTCATATCCCGTAAACCTCGGGATAATGCACCTCTGCTAAACCTGGGGACATCATCCGGAATCCAGGTCCTCAGGGGACATAGCAAGGTACAAAATAATACAAGACAAAATAAATGCAGTGCAATAGTAAATGAAACAAATATGGTAACTATGTAACCATCTATGTGAAATGCAGGTGAGAGCATCACTAGTACTCAGGCTGAGACTGCTACAAGCTCTGTGTCGGGGAGCTGGTAGCAGTAATAACACGTAATGGGCCTAGCTCTGATGTAGAGTCTACAGCCTCACAATAATAAATACATATAAATAAAACAGCCTGTAGCCTGTGTGTCTCTCCCCACCCAATGTAATCACGCGTCTCATGTCCACAACGTCTCATGTCCATGTCACGCAAGATCATAACTAATGTCAGAACCAATGGTCTCCAAATTCTTCTAACTTAGTGTCAACAAGTCCAGAACGATGATACGAACCCAACGGAACTTCCAGAATTGGATTCCGATGAGCCGATCACAAAATCGCCCGTCAAGTGGAGCCGTGGGGCCCACGATATGCGATTTTGTCAACGTTCTCAGAATCGAACCAAACTTGGGTCACAGGACCAGCGTATTGCTACGAGTCCGATGGCACAAGTTTCGTTTCGATCTGACGTGTGTACACAAAGTTACAACGTGTTCCAGAACGGGCGGATACGGGGCGTTGTCGGCGGATACGCGTTGATTCCGGTGTGCACGCACATCCAAATCAACTTTTACGAAATCCCGCACGTCCGTATCAACGGTACGCACCTTTCGGTGAAGATCGCACACGACCAAGTCGTCCCGTTTGGCGGGACGTACTTAGTTCCGGGGGAAAACGGGGTGTTATTTTTTCTGATTTTGGATCGCGGTTCGCGACCACTACAGGATGCGACGCACCGAGCGGGTTGCACGGGCATCAAGAGGGTTACGCAGTCTACGCGTCACAACAGACGAAACTGAAAATGGGGCATCGAGGAGAGAGAACGGGTTACCTGAACAGGGCTCCGTGGAACGGGATTTCTTCGTGTCCGCGAGTCGTCTTGACACTGTGCTGTGTCCGGGCTGTGTCCTGGTTACTGTAGTTAGGGTTCTGTCACTCGTCAGGGACTGCCGGAACTGGCCGGGGCTTCACCGGAGGAGGGCGGCTCTGACAGAGGCGGAGGCGACCGGGCTCGAGGCGGCGTTGGGGCTGAGTCGACCGGAGTCGGGGCGGCTGGGCGGAGCTGCAGGTCGTCGAAGAGGTCGGGCTCAGGGTGCTCAGGGAGCGAGACTCGGGGGAGGAGACGGCGGCGCTGGAGGGTGATGGTGGTGGTGCTGGGCTGAGGTTCGACGGGGACGAAGGTTTTAGGGTTCCGGCGTAGGTGGTGGTCGGGTGGCCGGGAATCGGGTCGAGGGGTTGTAGGGGCGGCTGGGTCGGTGGTGATGGGTTTAAATAGTGGCAGAGGGAGGAGGACAGCCGCCGGGGGTTCGAGGGAGATAAAGGGAAAGCGGCTCGGGGGTTCGAGGGAGGTGAAGGGAACGGTCGCCGGCGGCCACGGCGGCGGAAACGGCCGCCGGGAGGGGAGCAGTCGGGAGAAGAAGGGTTTGGGGGTTTCTTAGGTTAGCGGGTTAACGGGTCCGGGTCGGGTTCAATTCGGATCCGACCCGACCCATTAAGGATTTGGGTTCGGTTCGGGTAAACCGGTCCGGTCCGGTCCGGTCCGGTTTGGTTTATTTTAAAATAAACCGGGTTTATTTTATAGTTTATTTTGGTTTATTTATTAATTTATTTTTAGGGTTTTAAAAATGTTTCCGGGGTCCAATAAATTTCCGGAAAATTACTCTATGTCTAATTTTTCATTTTACACCAAAAAATATTATTTTCATAATATTTTAATATTAATTATCACTATATAAAAATTGTTTTAAATTTTAAAATACCTTGGTTTTATTACAGAAAAATTCATAAAAAATTCTGAAAATTAAATTTTAAATTTCTAAAAGTTTCAGGTGTTAACAATCTACCCCCTTAAGAAGATTGCGTCCTCGCAATCAAAGAATAAACTACTAAAGAAAAATGAACTATGAGAACTACAAGAATTGCTTAGGTTATACCTGCATCTGCGAATAAGTGAGGATAACACTGGCGCATGATATCCTCCCGTTCCCAGGTAGATTCGCCAGGAGAGTGTTGTTTCCAAGCCACACGAACCAGTCTAATTGTCTGTCCTTACAGTGTCTTCTCACTGATGTCGAGTATGCCAACTGGTTGTTCTTCATATCTCAGGCTAGGGCCCACTGCGATCTCAGAATGATCGACTACGTGACTTGGGTCAGTCACGTACCTTCTCAGCTGTGAGACATGGAATACATCATGCACTCCCTCTAAGGATGGAGGTAATGCAAGACGATAAGCCACCTCACCAATGCGCTCCAGAATATCAAATGGGCCGATGTACCTTGGGCTCAACTTGCCTCTGCTCCCAAATCGAATAGTTCCTCGTGTAGGTAAAATCCTCAAGAATACGTGTTCACCTTCTTTGAACTCCAGGGGACGCCTGTGTGTATCAGCCCAATGCTTCTGTCTATCCTGAGCTGCACGAAGATGATTCTGAATTTGTTTCACCTTCTCTACTGTCTGCATTACCAACTATGGACCCAATATTTGACGCTCGCCAACGTCACTCCAGCATATCGGCGATCGGCACTTTCTACCGTACAACGTCTCGAAAGGTGCCATCTGGATGCTTGCCTGATAACTGTTGTTGTAAGAGAACTCCACCAAGTGCAAATGATCTTCCCAAGACCCTCCAAAGTCTAACATACACGATCACAGCATATCCTCCAAGATCTGAATTGTGCGCTCTGATTAGCCATCTGTCTGTGGATGGTAAGCAGTGCTGAATTTGAGTCGGGTGCCAAGACTCTCTTGCATGCTTCGCCAAAAATGAGATATACATCTCGAGTCACAATCTGACACAATACTAACCGGTACTCCATGTAATCTTACGATTTGTCGTATATACATGTCGGCTAATACTTCTGTGGACTGTCCAACTCTAAATGGCAAAAAATGTGTCGATTTAGTGAGTCGATCCACAATAACCCATACCGCATCTTTTCCACTGGGGCTTCTTGGGAATCCTGTGACGAAATCCATAGTGATATGTTCCCACTTCCATTCTGGTATGGGAAGCGGCTGCAACATACCAGCAGTCCTTTGATGCTCGGCTTTTACTTGTTGGCAGACTAAACATTTTGCCACAAATCGTGCAATCTCCCTCTTCATTCCATGCCACCAATAATACTGCCTTAAATCTCGGTACATCTTTGTTCCTCCTGGATGAATAGAGTACATAGAGCTATGTGCTTCAGTCATTAACTCCTGTCTCATTTCTCTATTTGGAACATATAGGCGATTTCCGCACCTTAATGTCCCGTCCTCATGTATGCGAAGTCCCGTCTGCATGCCTGCTTCTGTCTTCTCTTTAAGTCTTCGAAATCTAGCATCAGTAGGCAATGCTTCTTTAATCCTCTCCACAAGTGACGACTTTACTTCGAGATTAGCCAGCAAGCCACTTTGTCTTGGTAAAACAACCTCTATCTGGAGCTCCTGTAGATCTTTCAATAACTGGGGCTGCATCGTCAAGAAATAAGCCGCGGGCTTCCTGCTGAGTGCGTCTGCCACGACATTCGTCTTTCCCGGGTGGTACTGCAGATCTATATCAAAGTCTACCATCAACTCAAGCCAATGTCTCTGTCTCATGTTGAGCTCCTTCTGAGTATATACATACTTCAGACTCTTATGATCAGTAAAGATTTCTACCTTCTCTCCATAAAGATAGTGCCTCCAAATCTTCAGTGCAAATATTACTGCAGCTAGCTCAAGATCGTGCGTGGGGTAGTTCTTCTCATGGACCTTCAACTGTCTCGATGCATAAGCGATAACTTTGTCATGTTGCATCAGAACATATCCTAGTCCACTACCTGACGCATCACTATAAACAACAAAACCTCCTGACCCTGAAGGAAGAGTCAAGACAGGTGCTGTTGTCAATCGCCTCTTCAATTCCTCAAAGGCCTTCTGGCAATCTTCCGTCCATGCAAACTCCTGGTCCTTACGTGTCAACTTCGTCATAGGCTCCGTAATTCTTGAGAAATTTTCTACGAACCTTCGGTAATATCCAGCAAGTCCAAGAAAACTTTTCACTTCTGCAACTGATGTAGGTGTAGGCCGAGTTTCTATGGCAGCAACCTTTTCCGAATCAACTGAAAGTCCTTCTCCTAAGATGATATATCCCAAGAAAGACACCTTATCCATACAAAACTCACATTTACTGAGTTTGGCATACAACTTCTCCTGCCTCAACGTCTCTAGCACAATTCTGAGATGTTCCTCGTGCTCTTCGTGGCTCTTGGAATATACTAGAATATCATCAATAAATACGACCACAAATTTATCCAAGTACTGATGAAAAATTATGTTCATCAAACTCATGAACACAGCTGGCGCGTTGGTTAAACCAAACGGTATTACTAAGAACTCATAATGTCCATACTTGGTTCTGAAGGCTGTCTTTGGTATATCCTCCTTCCTCACTCTAATCTGGTGATAACCGGATCTAAGGTCAATCTTCGAGAATACCCTAGCACCACTCAATTGATCGAATAAGTCATCAATGCGTGGTAAGGGATACCGGTTTTTAATGGTTACAGCGTTTAGTGCCCTGTAATCAATACACAGGCGTACTGTCCCATCCTTCTTTGGTACAAATAATATGGGTGCTCCCAAGGTGAAACATTGGGCTGAATAAAATCCTTCTCCAGAAGATCATCAACTTGTTCCTTCAACTCCACCAACTCCTTAGGTGCTAGCCGATATACTGATGAAGTGATAGGCTCTGCTCCTGGAGTTAAGTCTATTGTGAATTCTATTTTCCGATCAGGTGGTAAACCTGGAAGATCATCAGGAAATACATCCACAAACTCTGATATGACTCTTGGGTAACCTGACTCCCCTTCTACAGATAATACCCTAAGAGTAGGCTGAACACCTTGCTCTACAGCTCCCCGAAGAAACTCAAACTCTGAATGGCCAGGCGGTCTAAATATAACCTTTCCAAGCCGGAAATCAAGAGTTGCATGGTACTGACTTAGCCAATCCATACCAAGTACAATATCATAATCAGGCATAGAAAAGATCAGAAATTGAGCTCACATCTCTCTTCCACAGACTACTACCGAACAAGATCTACAGATGTCACTAACCGGGATAATTCCACCTCCCGTAAGAATTCTCTTAGTCTTCGGAAGGGGTGCGGTAGCTACTCTATGGGTGGCTACGAAGCTAGCAGCTATGAATGAATGCGATGCTCCAGAATCAAATAAAGCTACAGCAGGTAATGAAGCTACTAATATAGTACCTGCTATAACCTCTCCAGCAGTAGCTTCCTCCTTAACAGCCAATGCAAATGCCTGTCCTCGTCCCTGAGCTGGACCCCTCTGTTGACGAGCCTGCTGGAATAGTGCTGCCTGTGGTGGCAATAGTGGTCTCTGCTGATATCCTCCTGGAGCTGGTGGTCTGACTCCTCCAATTCCCGTCTGTGGTGCTCCCAATGCTGGATAAGCTGGTCTTGGTGCAGGTAAAGCTGGTCGATTTGGAGCTCTCTCTCGGCGCTCAGAGCAGTCCTTGGATAGATGCTGGTTGGATCCGCAAATCAGGCATAGTCCCAACTTGCGTCTACACTCCCTCTCAATGTGACCTACCTTGCCGCAGTAATGACAAGTAGGTAGGGCTCTTGGTGCTGCTCTCTGAGGTAGATTCTTCTGGGATCGTTTTGCAGAATCCCCCTGTGATGCCCTGGATGATGCTGATGTGAAAGGCCGCTTCAGACTTGACTCCCTCCTAGTAACACACTCCATGCGTCGTGCTGCAGCAAGGACGTCGGTGTATGATGCATGTGCAACAGATCCGATCAACCTCTGGAGCTCGAACCTGAGTCCGTCGAAGAACTTCTCCGCCTTCTCTTCTTCGGTAGGAATTAGAGAAGGGGCAAAGAGACTCAGGCGAATGAATTCAGCATTGTACTCTTCTACCGACATATTGCCTTGGATAAGGCGGTTGAACTTGTCTCGGAGTTCCGACTGAGCAACAGCTGGGATATACATCTCCTGGAAGAGTCTGGAGAACTCTTCCCAAGTTACTCGGTCCAGTCCGAGCCTCCTCTCTTCTGATAGCCACCAATGATGTGCATTGTCAGTCAACTGCATCCTGACAGCAGTCATCCATCTCTCCCTCGGATGTTTAGCTGCTTCCAACTGGTGTTGTGTGTTCGTGAGCCACTCGTGAACTTCAGTTGGTCCCTCCTTGCCCGAAAAGGTACGGGGCTTGAGCCGACGGAAATCAGTGATAGATCCCGTCGCTGGTCGCCTAGCTTGTGGGTTCGCCTGCTCCAGTGCGGTTACTAGGCTGGTTCTCAAATACTCTGCCTCATGACGCTGAGCCTCTTGTTAAACCTGCTGTTGGGCTTGCATCATGGCATAAAACATTTGAAACATCTGCTGTCCGTCCATGGCTTTCCCTGGTGGAAAGATGCATTGGTGGAGTGAACTGTGGCGGAGGTGGGATGTCGTCACGCCGGAACCTTGAATTATGCTGTCCAGCTTGATCGCTTTGAGAGGATTGTCCTCTATTCTCTGGTGTCACTCCGTCTTCATAGGTAGCCACAACATCTTGTGGTGTACCCAAGGGATTCTCATCTCCGATTCTTAGATCCATTACTCTGCATCCAAAAATAAACTTATGAGAATGCGCAGTGGAATCAAAGCAGGATGCAAATCAAGTAATTAATTCGAATTCGATATAGAGTTCAAAAACGATTCAAACAATGGATGAGATCCTATAACTTATCATATCCTTGTTACAGGCTTGCTCGGTCCCTAAGTTGAAATCGAACAATTTAGTCAAGACCTGCATGGGCCACCACAAAAATCATGTCACGCCCCAGTCCCAAAATACCGAGGGACCGGACACGTGGCAATGGCCAGCAGCACACACTGATGGACAAACCCAATTTAATGGATCCATCATGGCGTACTTAAGCTATAAAATAAAATCTACTACAACATGCCACAACTAATCTCATCCATAGAAGATAAATATGATCAACAACAATAAGAAATATAAATCAACAACCAGTCTCAACAAAGTACTTCGGGGAACAACAAGATATAAGTCTGATACACTGGTTCAACAGACCAGAAACAAAAGAGTCTAAATAAAGTAAATGCTGAGTACGAATAACAGATACTCAGAAAAAGTCTTCAGCCGTCACCTCGTCCTCGGAAATTGGTTCAGCCCCAGTATCAGGTCCTGCTACAGCTTCTGCTCCTGTCCCGTAAACCTCGGGATAATGCTCCTCTGCTAAACCTGGGGACATCATCCGGAATCCAGGTCCTCAGGGGACATAGCAAGGTACAAAATAATACAAGCCAAAATAAATGCAGTACAATAGTAAATGAAACAAATAGGGTAACTATGTAACCATCTATGTGAAATGCAAGTGAGAGCATCACTAGTACTCAGGCTGAGACCGCTACAAGCTCTGTGTCGGGGAGCCGGTAGCAGTAATAACACGTAATAGGCCTAACTCTGGTGTAGAGTCTACAGCCTTACAATAATAAATACATATAAATAAAATAGCCTGTAGCCTGTGTGTCTCTCTCCACCCAATGTAATCACGCGTCTCATATCCATAACGTCTCATGTCCATGTCACGCAAGATCATAACTAATGCAGCAAGTCATACAGTATCTATGAATATAATGTCTATGTCATAATCCTGCAACCTACACAGAATCACCTTGAATATTTTAGGAAGATTCTGTCTCATGAATAGTGTCAAGTGTCATGGGTTATGAGGTACTTGATAAGTCAAGTACGAGAATGTAAAGGGACACGATAGCCATCTCTAGGTGACGTTTACACAACTCCGCGTACGGTGTTGGCACCCGACTATAATCGGACGCTAAGTAAAGTCACACGGTTCCTAGGTTAAGCATGTACAACAATTATTTTAAGTCAAAGAAATATGTAACAAAACTGCAAGTTGGCAATGTACACTTGCCTGGGGTTTGAATACCAACAGTAGCTCTGACCTCAGTGGAAAATGCAAGTACTACTCCGATTGCTGAAATAAATATCACCAACAGGTTCAGAAAATATTAAATAGCTAGAAATGCCTGTCGTTGAGTCCAATTTGGACACAAGGGCAAAAATAATATTTTATGATCAAAGCGGGTCATCATGTGGGCCGCTTTGCACCGAAAAACGTGTCAGAACCAATGGTCTCCAAATTCGTCTAACTTAGTGTCAATAAGTCCAGAACGATGATACAAACCCAAGGAACTTCCAGAATTGGATTCCAATGAGCCGATCACAAAATCGCCCGTCAAGTGGAGTCGTGGGGCCCACGATACGCGATTTTGTCAATGTTCTCAGAATAGAACCAAACTTGGGTCACAGGACCAGCGTATTGCTACGAGTCCGATGGCGCAAGTTTCGTTTCGATCCGACGTATGTACACAAAGTTACAACGTATTCCAGAACGGACGGATACGAGGCATTGTCGGCGGATACGCGTTGATTCCGGTGTGCACGCACATCCAAATCAACTTCTGCGAAATTTTGCACGTCCGTATCAACGGCGCGTACCTTTCGGTGAAGACTGCACGGGACCAAATCGTCCCGTTTGGCGGGACGTACTCAGTTACGGAGGAAAATGGGGTATTATTTTTTTCTGATTTTGGATCGCGGTTCATGACCACTACAGGATGCGATGTACCGAGCGGGTTGCACGGGCATCGAGAGGGTTACGCAGTCTACGCATTACAACAGACGAAACTGAAAATGGGGCAGCGAGGAGAGAGAACGGGTTACCTGAACAGGGCTCCGTGGAACGGGGTTTCTTCGTGTCCGCGAGTCGTCTTGACACTGTGCTGTGTCCGGGCTGTGTCCTGGTTACTGTAGCTAGGGTTCTGTCACTCGTCGGGGACTGCCGGAACTGGCCGGGGCTTCACCGGAGGAGGGCGGCTCTGATAGAGGCGGAGGCGACCGGGCTCGAGGCGGCGCTGGGACTGAGTCGACCGGAGCCGGGGCGGCTAGGCGGAGCTGCAGGTCGTCGAAGAGGTCGGGCTCAGGGTGCTCAGGGGGCGAGACTCGGGGGAGAAGACGACGGCGCTGGAGGGTGATGGTGGTGGTTCTGGGCTGAGGTTCGACGGGGACGGAGGTGTTAGGGTTCCGGCGTAGGTGGTGGTCGGGTGGCCGGGAATCGGGTCGAGGGGTTGTAGGGGCGGCTGGGTCGGTGGTGATGGGTTTAAATAGTGGCAGAGGGAGGAGGACAGCCGCCGGGGTTTCGAGGGAGATGAAGGGAAAGCGGCTCGGGGGTTCGAGGGAGGTGAAGGGAACGGTCGCCGGCGGCCACGGCGGCGAAAACGGCCGCCAAGAGGGGAGCAGTCGGGAGAAGAAGGGTTTGGGGGTTTCTTAGGTTAGCGGGTTAACGGGTCCGGGTCGGGTTCAATTCGAATCCGACCCGTTAAGGATTTGGGTTCGGTTCGGGTAAACCGGTCCGGTCCGGTTTGGTTTATTTTAAAAAAAAATCGGGTTTATTTTATGGTTTATTTTGGTTTATTTATTAATTTGTTTTTAGGGTTTTAAAAATATTTTCGGGGTCCAATAAATTTCCGAAAAATTATTCTATGTCTAATTTTTCATTTTACACCAGAAAAATTATTTTTATAATATTTTAATATTAATTATCCCTATATAAAAATTGTTTTAAATTTCAAAATACCTTGGTTTTATTACAGAAAAAATCATAAAAATTCTGAAAATTAAAATTTAAATTTCTAAAAATTTCAGGTGTTAACATTATTATATAATTATTTCTTGGATTTTTGTTTCTCCATTTCGTGCTTCCTTTGTGGTACTTGCTATTTGGGGTCTAACCCCACTGGTTTTGCATGACCAGGTCTCGAGCCAGCACCCGAGGATCCGGCGTACTATCCCCCAACTCATGCCGCGTACCAGGAACATGGTCGCAGAGGATAACGAGTGAGTTTTTTTTCTTTCCTGCTCGTCATTGTACATTTACTTCTTTTTAGACGTTTAGCTACCGACACCTGTTAGGCGACACGTCTGGACATTAGTCTCCTTACATGATTGTATTAAATCAGACTGTAGCTGATCACTGTCATGTACTTTTTTTACTCTTCCAGCTTCTTATTTTGCACAGCTGGTCTCTAGAATATTTTGAGAAATCGTTTGGAACGCCTTTTTGCTTTATCATATATGCTCTATGTTTACTGTTTCTTGTTTGAATGATTGAGACATAGAAGTTATTGACCATAGGTGACTTGATTATAGCATGCACCCCATTATCTTATTACAGCCGTGATCGATGTACGACGTTTAGTACCTTGTACGGGGTAGCTGGCGATGTCAGTCTTCGTATTCCGGTACTAGGACGTGACCTGTAGAATGAGAGCTCGTTGTCGCTACGGGAGGAGGACCGGAGGGGCTTGAAGAAGCGGCCATAACCGTCGGTCAGAGGGCCCGGACCGCCGTCGCGGACGTCGTGGCCGACGTCCTGGTGCTTCGGGGCCTTCAGTATCGCGCCGATGGGCGACCACCCCACTTGGCTGGCAGTGAGACACGTGGTTTTGGGAAGAAGAGTATGGGTATTCAAAAGCTATATGAGTTAGAAACGTAACTTTTTAACATTATTTAATGATAATGATATCAGTTACATGATTACATGAAATGACATATAAACATTGAAATTCATCCTCCTCCACTTTCAGAAAACAGAAAAATCTATCCAAATATATTTTAAAAAGTATCACCTGCTATAAATGCACTATAACTTAATATATATCATTTTTATACTTTCAAAAAGTTATTTCTATTCAAACAGGCCCGAGGACTTGAAGTCCTTGAGCGAGCTCGAGGTTGCTGTTTTACTACACAAACTCGTTCAGAAGGTTCTACTGGGAGCTTGCAGAGCTCGAACATCTTATCTGTGTCATTTTCCTTGGATTCCTTGAGAACTTTCCCAATATGATCAGGTGCTCCGCATTATGATGTCATAGTTTGGTATATGTTTCATTTGAGTTCCAAGTGTTATTTTTGAAAATTATAATTTTTATCAAATTTTTTTTCTAGATACTTGAAAAAGGTCTGAAAAATCAGAAGATAAAATAAATCATTGGGATGTGGATGGTCGGGGAACCATTTTTCCTTTTCCAAGACTTGATTCCTCGAACCATACGTGGCCTTAGTGAGAGAGAGAGAGAGAGAGAGAGAAAGAAGTGTGAGTGTTGTTAATTGCAAATTGGGGTTTTGGGTGGTACTACTGTTCAGATTTAAAGTAGGTTACCTCTCTGATTAAAGAGTCTTGTCAACATAACCGTGAACACTGTTATAGTTAGTGTTGGTATATTAAAATATATTAAAAAAATTTATATAAGATAAATTTTTTTATATATATATATATATATATGTATATATATATATATATATATGGGTTTTGTGTGGTACTACATAAACGTGAACATGTTATAGTTAGTGTTGGTATATTACCTCTCTGATTAAAGAGTCTTGTCAACATAAACGTGAACACTGTTATAGTTAGTGTTGTATATTAAAATATATTAAATTATTCTATGTAAGATGAAAAATTGTAAGAATATATATATATATATATATATATATATATATATTCTTATATATATATATTAAATTATTTTACGCAAGATGCAAAATTGTAAGAATATATATATATATATATATATATATATATATATATATATATATATATATAATCAAGAGATTATAAAAAAAGATAGAACTCTAAAAAATTCTACATGATATCATAGCACAAATCCTAACAAAAAATTCTACATGGTATCATAGCACAAATTCTAACTGCCACAAATCTTAGCCGCCAAACCCTAGCAGCCACCACCACACCACTGCCGTCCCACCGCCGCCGCCGTCGCACCGCTCGCCCACCACTACCATCGCCGTCGCCGCCGCCACCACACTTCCGCCACCACCGCGAAGACGCGACCCCCATCTGGACCCCGCAGGAGCCTTATGCCGCGGTTTTTGTCATCTCCCGCGGGTCGTTCCAGACGTTGACATCGAAGGCCTAGATCAAACGGGGGAGACGCATGATCGGGTCTACGAGAGGACGAAGATGACGAACGTGAATCGTGGGACAGGTGTGAGGTGATCGGAGAAGATGAGGATCGATGGAGGAGATCAACAAGCAGTTGGACCCTGCTGAGGTCGCAACGTTGATGAAGATGATGAAACTGTCGGCTGGTGAGAACGCGACACGAACACCGGCGAAGTTGGAGATTACCTCCATCGATCTGAAGCTTGATGGACTGGCCACCTACCTGAGTTAGTCACGACGGATGAGGAGAACCCTCGCAGGGAAGAAACTGAAGGATTTCTTGTCAGGAGAGAAGACAGAGCCGGATGAGGGCTCGGCAGGACGCGACGAGTGAAAGTCCACTCATATGGTGATATACATTTGGCTCCTCAATTCTTTAGTCCAGTCGATCGCCGCCACAGTGGATGACCTTGAGACGGTAAAGGACGTGTGAGAGAAGTTGATGAGGACCTACGATGGTGTGAGGAATAACTTGAGGGTTTTCCTGATCAAGGGGGAGATCGACGACATCGTACATGGAGAGAAGACGTTGCAGGAGTATGCCACGGAGTTGGAGAGTCTGTGGTTGGATTTTGATCACTATTCAGATCGGACGAGCTGCGAGGACCCGAAGTGTAAGGAGAGACATGTATGCCTGCAGGAGAGGACGATGAAGTTTCTTAAGGGGTTGGCCACAATGTTTGCTCAGAGGACAGCACTACTTCTAGCCCAACCGAAGATCCCTACACTTGAGGAGGCTATCTCGGCCATGGTCCAGGAGGAGACTCGCATCAAGCTGCAGGCAGGGACATGTAGTCCTCCTGAAGTGAAGTCAGCACTGGCGGTTGCCAATTCAGGCGGCACATGACCTAAGGTAGACCCCCGACAGTGCTAAAACTGCGGGAAGGTGGGCCATCTGAGGTATGCTTGCACCAAACCACCCATGGAGGAAGATTCAGGTGGTGGACGTGGACAGTATGGAGGACATGGCCCAGGTCGTGGGGGTCGACGGGATGGTCGAGGAGGTGTTATCGGACGAACCTGCTGGTAGCAGAAGGCGATGAGAGAACTGATGGCGCCTATACTGAGGAGGATCAGACACTGCTGGGTGTCACGCCCCGATCCCGAAAGGGTCATTCGTCCTCGCCGGATCCTTTACGGAACCGATTCGTCCTCGCTAGGGACGTGATGCCGTGCGAGCCTGGGGTTGCGCTCGCACAAGGCAAAAACTTGTAGTTTTAGGAACCCATTTTGAAACACAATTGATAAAACACATTCACAGAGATTTGAACACAAATGCGGAAGAAACATGCTTTTTCATTGATAATTCAGAGTAATTTACATAGAGTTTACATTGATGCGCCTTCTCGGCTATTGAATTACATTACAAAAGATAACTCAAAATGCAGGGTGCGCTCCGTCAGATAGTCCGCATCGTTTTGCATATTACGCCCTTGTATAGATTGAAGTCTCTGCCTCCAAAATGAACTGACTCCAGCTATACTTCAAAATAGAGGTGCTCCTAAAGCCTCCTCGCTAACGCACTAGCATTGCACCGTCTGATTGCCTGAAATAGTTGCCCACAACGTGGGTCAGTACTCAACTTGTACTGGTGAACGGGATGAACCCACTCGACTAAATCGACACTAGCTTGTTAGGGGCGAGCATGCATTAAGATAGCTTCTATAAGGAAACAAGTGAAATCAATTCATATCAGTTGCATGTTTTGATAGGAATGAAAATAGCATTGAATCCAACCAGTACACCGACTGCTTACTCAATCGATGCACGCCTTCCCTGAAACGAAACACAAGTATACTTACCATCTGCACAAGACAATAAGTTAGCATGCGTTCTATTCTATGCGGTCATTGGTGTGATCGACACCTTAGGGACATATTTCAAGCTTAGCGGCGCGCCCTATCAGCCCGGGTAGCAAGCCCTGCTGGAGGTCCCGCTATGCATCGTGACGAGCACGAATCAAATATTTCCCTCCGGATCGATACGGTTCCAGTGCCCCGAAAAACCGTTTTGAGGAAATGCCAAACCCTGTGCACAAGTTGTCCCAGACCATGCAAATGCATGAAATAATTCATATTACATACAATGCATCGAATTAAACAGAAGAAGTTAAGCAGCAACATATATATATCTCATGCAACAGTTCATATTTTCTCAAGCGGTGTTCCGATTCAGTTATCCCATAAGTCCAAACTCTATCCGAGGCACCAGGCCGCCACCAACAACCAACTCTTCCTTATAAACAAGCTCAAATTATAAGGTGTGCAAGCATATGATAAAATTAGTCTACAAATCCCATATTTCTTTCTTAGTGGCTGGCATGCCTGTGGCTAAGGATTTCCTAAGCGTCCAACCGGGCATCATCGAGTGAACGATTGAAACTTAGAGATGTTGGCATGAAGAACTAGGAAAGAAGGGACCAAACCACTCACTGGTTAAGAGAAAAGAGGATGAAACTAGGAATCCCGCTAGCGATGATCAAACGTCAGTTACGCGGACCTGAAACAGCACAAGCACCGAGTTAGAAATCTTGCCTATCCTTCCTTGCCAAACTCTCCAAAACCTCAAGTTCCAAACGATAAAACCAGCAGCGAAAACCAAGCAAATCGAAAGCAACAACAAATCCAAAACCTCAAAACGGCAATCAAGAAAACCAAGTAACCAAAACACAAAAACTATTGGACTCGTTTCAATAGAGGTATTTCTATGAGTTGGAAAGGTTCATCGTATTTTGTCCGTGGCAAGAAGATGCCGAGATCTAAGTTACGACTCAGACGGACTAGCCACAAGCCCAATTACATAGTGCTCGTCCCGGTCGGATCGGGATTTGAGGCACTACACTGGGCATGCTGGAGGTACTCAAGAGAAAGCAGATAGCATCCAACGATTGAGATAGGAGGAGTGGGACTGAGGAGACGTCCACCTCAGTCTTCGACGCTGCCATGTATGCCTATCCATCAGAAGGTACTGACGACTCACTCGCCATTGCATTTATATTTTCTCTTAGATCGTCGGACTGGATTGTCGATTCGGGTGTGTCTCGATACGTGACAGGAAATGCTAGTGAGTTCTCTTCCTATACCCACCTAACATCGATGGACAACATTCAAACAGCCGATGATACTTTCCAACCATTGGTCGGTAAGGGTACTGTCGATTGTACATGTTCAGTAAAATTATCCAATATTTTGCATGCTCCTTCTTTTTCAGTCAGTCTTTTGTACATTAGTTCTATAATCCTCCAACTAAAATGCATTGTCTCTTTTGATATTCCTAAGGTGATCTTCCAGGAGAAGGAGATAGGATGAAGACTTGGGACTGGCACTTGGCATGATGGACTGTGGTACCTGGATCAGGAAGGGCTAGATTTGACAATAGTTTCTGTGGCAGAGAGGACAGAAATGAGAGGACCAAGATGACTGCCGAGGATACACTGATACTCTAAGGGTGCCGGTTGGAGCACTCCTCTTTTGGTATTTTGAGTATGTTGTATCCATCTATTTATGAGAAAGCAAATAAAGAGAAACTAGTATGTGATGCATGTGATTTAGGCAAACTTACTAGGAGCTTATATGTTAGTGCATGCCATATGAGCTCTTCTGTTTTTGATATTATATATTCTGATGTTTGGGGGCTGTGAGCCACAACTACTATGAATGGTTACAAGTATTTCGTTTCTTTTATTGTTTGTTCCTCTCATATCACCTGGCTGTATTTGATGAAGAATAAGAGTGATGTCTTTGCCTATTTTTGGGACTTTCATAAACATGTCCAGACTCAGTACATAGCAGTGGTGAAGGTATTGAGGTCTGACAATGGGACAGTATACCAACAAAGTACTTAAGGAATACTTGTCAGCCCAAGGGATACAACATCAGACCACTTGTGCATACACACCAGCACAAAATGGAGTGGCAGAAAGGAAGAACATACACATTTTGGAGGTAAAAAGGAGCATGATGATCGTCATGAATGTCACACAGAGTCTGTGGGGGGCATGCAGTATTGACAGTAGCTCAACTGAACAACATGATGCCCTCGAAAGTACTGTGATGGAAGTCTCCACGTGAGATATTGCAAGAAAATAATAGTGGGATACTCCCGTTGAAGGTGTTTGACTGAGTATGTTTTGTGAAGGACAACCGACCGTCTGTTGGGAAACTTGACCCTAGAGCAGTCAAGTGTGTCTTCCTGGGCTATTCGGCGACCCAGAAGGGGTACGTGTGCTAGAGCCCAGTAGAGAAGAAGAGGTTTGTGAGCATGGATGTTCACTTCAGGGATCTTGAGCTATACTACCGTCAGAAGGGAACCTCATCCATGGGCAACTCATCTGACACTGAGAGTATGAGGTGAGAGAGAAAGATTGGTGAGAGTTTGGTGACCGATTTAGGAGTATGGCATGGAGGAGCGGTTGAGTAGGAGAGTGAAGAGGAACATGGGGAGGAGATGAGAGGTGTTAGGGCCACGGCTCAGGGAGAGTTACTTACCTATAACAGAAAAATAAAAGCAAACTGTAGGACCAGTACCTATAGTGCCAGTGCCAAGTCTCTTGCCTGCGTTCGTCTCGACTCCTAAGATACCTACACCACCACCACCAGATTTTTCTTCAGGTGATATCATTCTTCATACCCCTCCCACGCCATTATCAGTACGGAGGACCACTCACAACAATACGGGAAATCCTCATGATAGAAATGGTTGGGACCTTGCTCAGTTTGTTTCATATGATAACATCTCTTCTTCTCATGGAATATTCATTGCGTCTTTGGATAATATTACTATACCTAACAATTGGCAGGTTGCCAAGAACGATCCAAAGTGGAAAGCGGCGATGCACTAGGAGTTAGGGGCTTTTGAGAAGAACCATACTTGGGAACTGCTAAAACTGTCAAAGGAGTAGAGGACAGTCAGATGCAAGTGGGTCTTTATTGTGAAACAGAACCCAGATGGACAGGTTGAGTGCTACAAGGCTCGACTGGTGGCAAAAGAATACAGTCAGGCGTACGACATTGACTACGACGAGACTTTTGTACTAGTGGCGAAGATGAGCACCGTCAGGACCCTGATTTTTTTGGCAACGAATGGTTGATAGAAGCTACACCAACTGGATGTGAAGAATGTGTTTCTTCATGAGGATTTAGTGAAGGAGATGTACATGAAGATACCATCAGGATTCTGCACTGATAAGACAGTGGGCAAGGTCTGCAGGTTGAAGAAGTCCCTCTATGGACTGAAGCAGTCTCCTCGAGCGTGGTTTAACAGATTCAGGAGGGCGATGATAGGGATCGGAACGCTGATCACACTATATTTTTTTGTCGGAGTGGAGGTCACATCACCATGCTTGCTGTGTATGCGGACGATATGATTATCATAGGAGATGATGAACATGAGATTGCCTGACTCAAGGGAAAGCTTGAAAAGTAGTTCGAGGTGAAGGACCTTGGCCTTCTTCGGTACTTTCTTGCGATTGAGATTGCTTGAGAAGCAGAGGGAATTATTCTTTCTCAGAGAAAGTATGCGCTTGACCGTCTCTCAGAGACAGGGATATTGGGATGCAAACCTGCAGCGACGCTGATCAATCAGAGGTTCAAGCTGGGTGCTGAGGCTGGAGAACCAGTTGACCGGGACAGATACCAGAGACTGGTGGAAAAGTTGATCTGTTTGAGCCACACACGTCCTGATATCTGTTTTACAGTGAGTGTGGTGAGCCACTACATGTATGACCCAAGAAATGGTCATATGGATGCAGCGTACCAGATTCTAAGATACTTGAAGGGTGCCCCCAGAAAGGGGCTGATATTCAGGAAAAATGATCACGTGAGCATCGAGGGCTACTGTGACTCTGACTTGGCTAGCTGTGTTAATAAAATGAGGTCTACCTCAGGCTATTTCATATTTGTAAGAGGTAGCTTGGTCTCTTGGAGGAGTAAAAAGCAGTCGGTGGTTGCCAGATCAACAGCTGAAATGGAGTACAAAGCTATAACCTTGGGAGTTGCAGAGCTTCTATGGCTGAAGAGCATGCTGGTGGAGCTAAAGCTGGATCAAGGAGCCAAGATGAAGCTGTGGTTTGACAACCAGTCAGCCATCAGTATCGCCAACAATCCAGTGCAGTATGGCAGGACCAAACACATCGAGATCGATTTGTTCTTCATCAAGGAGAAGTTGGACATTGGACTACTGGAGCTAGGCCACATTCTAACCAAGGATCATATAGCAGATAGTCTGACCAAGTGACTTAGCTCTGTAGATATGATTAGAGGATGTGACAAGATGACCTTAGTGAATATCTTTCGTCCATCTTGAGGAGGAGTGTTGGTATATTAAAATGTATTAGAGAATTTTATGTAAGATGGAGGGTTGTAAGGCTATATATATATATCCAAGAGATTTAAAAAAAGATAGAACTCCAAAATATTCTACAGTTAGAGCATCTCCAATGCTATTGTGAGTTTGGAAAAAATGTTATTGCCACACATGAATAACAAATTTTTTATTGAAAAAGTCCTTCTCCAATACAAATATCAAATAAGTTATGATGTTGATATGGCATGACATGGCATGACGTGACATGACAAAGATATTGTGAAATTTGTTGTCTTATTCTAGACAATGCACTTGACAATGATTTTACCTCAACATCATCAGTTATGAATAAAAATACTTAGAAAAGAATAAGGGAATAAGTTGTCTTGGAAGTTAAATATATATACATATATTTTATTGTCTTCTTAATACTTTTGTATTTGAGAAGATTTTTCTACTTCATTGTCTTGTGTGAATATAATATTGTCACCTAGGTAAGACATTGTCTTGTGTCTCATGCCACATATGAATTCTATTACATTACATTACAAGACAAGACAATAGGGTTGGAGATGCTCTTAGAGCATCATTAGTAAGGTCCATCCCACATTCTAGATTATAGATTCAAAATGTAGGAGCTCATTTTGTAGAATAGTAAGTCTCATCCCTAGTTCCAATTTTTAGATTTTCGATCACATTCCACCCATATGTGCTAAGGGTTGGATCTCTCAATTTTTAGATTCTAGATTGTAGGAACTCATTTTGTAGAATATTAAGTTCCAATTTGAAGTCCAATTTTCTAAATTCTAAATTTTATATTATTATTTTTCTACATCAATTTTTGACCACACAATCTTTAGGACCGAAACTCATTTTATTATTTTCTACTATTCTCATTTAAATTCAACACATTCAATATTTACCTTCTTTTTTTTGTTTTTTTATCCCAATTGATATTGAAGAGTCAAACTACTAATGATGCTCTTAGTCATACATATATAATGGGTCTCTCTCTCTGCAAAACAAAAGAGGCTATTGTTCCAAAGTTTTACTAGAAAGAGCTATAATTAAATGCGCACAAACGAACAAAAGATTCATAAGACTTCTCTTTTCCGAGAGGAATGTCATCAAGTACAATAATGCTAAGTTTACTACCAAATGCATACAACCTTCTTACAACCCTCTCACCTCTTGCTATATTGGCCACCCCTGTTCTCATTTTTTTTTCCAATGAACGACTGCTACATGGTGTAATCTTTGTTTTTGAGAATCATGTTTTCACTAATCATAAAACATAATGCGGAAACGTAAAAGTGTACCTTTCTCCATTTCGTAATGCGAGATGTTTGATCTCTAGAAATCGTTTCTCTTCAACAACTCTTCAATTTTGGTAAGAAGGCAATTATGAACTTGATATTTTCTTTTGAACAATGAGACTCATCTTATACACATCTCATGATGTATCTAATGATTCATTATGTCCCTTCAAAAAAAATTGCAACCTTTCCCAAAAGATTTTAGACAACAAATGGGTGTGTGTCTATTCATAGAGATGTGAGAGAGGACTATTTCCTATATTTCAATAAAGTATTTTCTCCCATAAAGAAAATATAATTAATCAACCAATATATCAATTTGTATTATACATGTGGGACATAAATTCTTACATTCTCCCACTTGTCCAATATGATAAGACAATTGATAGGGTCTTAAGTTTAAATCTTGATATGGTTAATTCTTAAACACCATAATGACAAATTTACTAAAGGTGAGTCATGGCGGTTGTAAGTCAATTAAGAGACATATTTTTCTTCCATGTACTACAACCTTTAGAACATTTATCAGTATAATCTATAAGTTAGAAGTTTAACATTCGAGTCCAGCATTATAGTCTTAAACAAGACATTCCCGATCAGCATTTATCCAAACCATTATTTGTACAATATTTGGAAAACCAGGAAAAATAATTCAGAAATATATATATATATATTGATGAGATCTCAAATCACATAGAACATAATACATAAGGATTACAATAATGGCTCTCAATTCTTACTACAAATAAGACCCATTCTTTCAACATGTTCATGAAAGGTCTTTGGTTGTAGTCCTTTAGTAAGTGGATCCGCTATCATGAGTTTTGTATTCAAATGTTCTATGGACACTCGTTGTTTCTGAACTTCTTCTTTAACAGATAAATATTTCAAGTTCATATGCTTGGCACCCTTGGAATATTTATCATTTTTAGAAAAGAAGACTGCTGCTGCATTATCACAATAAATTTTCAGCGGCTTGATAATAGTGTCGACAACTCCAAGTCCTGAAATAAATTTACGCAGCCATGAAGCTTGAATTGTGGCTTCAAAGCATGCCACGAAATCTGCTTCCATAGTAGACGAAGCTATGATGCTCTGCTTCGCACTCTTCCATGAGATTGCTCCTCCAGCCAATAGGAACAAATAACCAAATATTGATTTTCTGGTATCAATACATCCAGCAAAATCTGAATCTGAGTAACCGATGACTTCAAGGTGATCAGATCTTCTATATGTGAGCATGTAGTCCTTTGTCCCTTGTAGATACCTGAGAACTTTCTTTGCAGCTTTCCAATGTTCAATTCCAGGATTGCTTTGGTATCTGCCTAGCATACCAATTGCAAAGCTAATATCCGGTCTTGTACAAGTTTGAGCATACATAAGACTACCAACTAGAGATGCATAAGGAAATCCTTCCATTTGCTGGTGCTCTAATTCATTTTTAGGATATTGCATAAGGCTAAATTTATCCCCTTTCTGAATTGGCATTACACCAGCTTTACAATTACTCATTCCATATCTTTGAAGAACTCTATTGATATATTCTTTCTGAGAGAGGCCTAATAATCCTTGTGATCGATCTCGGAATATTTCTATTCCTATCACATAAGATGCCTCACCCATATCTTTCATTTCAAAGTTCTTAGAAAGATATTTCTTGGTTTCGTACAACAAACCAAGATCACTACTTGCCAACAATATATCATCAACATAAAAAACCAAAAATATAAACTTACTCCCACTGATCTTCAGGTATATACACCGGTCAACGATATTTTCTTTAAAACCAAAAGATGTAATGATATCGTTAAACTTAAGATACCATTGTCGTGAAGCTTGCTTAAGTCCATAAATTGATTTATTTAGTTTACAGACCATGTGTTCCTTACCCTCAACCAGAAAACCTTCTGGTTGTTCCATATAAACTTCCTCTTCTAAATTTCCATTTAGAAAAGCTGTTTTCACATCCATTTGGTGTAACTCTAGATCATAATAAGCTACCAATGCCATGATTATTCTAAGGGAATCCTTCTTTGAAACAGGAGAGAAGGTTTCCTTGTAATCAATACCATTCTTTTGAGTGTAACCTTTGGCTACTAATCTGGCTTTATATCGTTCAATATTGCCATTTGAGTCACGTTTGGTCTTAAAGACCCACTTGCAACCAACTCTTTTCGAGTTTTCAGGCAATTCTACTAAATCCCAAACTTTATTATGTGCCATTGATTCCAACTCTTCTTTCATGGCATCAATCCATTTATTAGAATTGACATATTTTATGGCTTGTGGAAATATTATTGGATCACTTTCAATTCCTAGATCATAATCTAATTCTTGTAGATAAACCGCAAAGTCATCAGAGATGGCTAATTTTCTTTGTCTTTGAGACCTCCTTAATTCCATCTGTTGTGGTTGTTCTACTTCAGCTTCATGTGTGACAATTTGTTCATTATTAACAATAACCTCTTCATGGTTTATTTCAACCTCATTATGGTCATTATTAATATTATTTTGTGGTGCAATATCATTAATGTGTTGTTCTTGGTTATTATTTGGTACAATATCCATAGGAACACCACCTTGTTGAGAAGTTGAAGGCAAATGTACCATTGGTACTTGTACCATAATTTCTTTAAGAACTATTTTTCGAGGTTCATTGCTCCCACTAGTTCCAACACTTTCTAGGAATCTTGCATTACCGGATTCTACGATTCTCGTACTATGGTTTGAACAATAAAGCCTATAACCTTTGGATTTTTCTGGGTAACCTATAAAGTTACCACTGATCGTTCTAAAATCCAATTTCTTTTCATGTGGATTATATACTCTTATCTCTGCTGCACTACAAACAGCTGTAAATATTTTAAACTGGGCTTTCTTCCGGTCCATAGTTCAAAAGGGAGTCTTTGGAACTGCCTTACTAGGAACTCGGTTTAGAATATAGACAGCAGTTTTAAGTGCATGCATCCACAATGATATGGGTAAGATTGAATTGCTTAACATACTCCTAACCATTTCAAGTAAGGTACGATTGCGTCTTTCTGCAACTCCGTTTTGTTGAGGCGTACCGGGCATAGTGTATTGGGCACAAATACCAAGTTTCTCAAGGAGTTTAGCAAATGGACCCGGACATTGACCCGATTCATTATATTTTCCATAATATTCACCACCTCTATCAGATCTTACTATTTTGACTTTTCTATTTAATTGCCTTTCGACATCCTTGATATAGATATCTAAGACATCTACAGCTTGAGATTTGTCATGCAATAAATAAATAAAACAATAACGTGAAAAGTCATCGATAAAGGTAATAAAATATTTTTCTCTACCAAATGATGGAACATCAAAAGGTCCACATATGTCTATATGTATTATTTCAAGAAGCTTAGTACTTCTTGTGGCTCCTTTCTTAGTATGCTTTGTTTGCTTTCCCTTAATGCAATCAACGCATACATCAAAGTCATTAAAATTTAACTTTGGAAGAATGTCATCCTTGACTAATCTTCCAATTCTTTCCTTAGATATATGACCAAGACGTTTATGCCACAAGAATGGTGAATTTTCTTCCATCAATTTTCTCTTGTTTCTAATTTTGGGGTGCAGAGTTAAAAAAGTTTTGGAGAAGCTATCATCAAGATTAAATTTGTATAAACCATCATTAAGAATACAAGAATCTATGTGAATAGTATTCTTAAACAAATTGAAACTTTCATTACCAAAGTTGAATACATAACCAAGTTTATCAAGTTTTGACATAGATACTAAATTTCTAGAAATAGAAGTTACATATAAGGTTTGATACAAATCAATGAAACATCCTGAAGACAGAAATAATCGGTACGTTCCTAGAGCTTTAACAGGAACTTTGACTCCATTACCCATGTATAAGAAATGCTCATTTGGCTTTATGGTTTGGGTCGTACGAAATTCCTACATTATTTTGGAAACATGAACAGTAGCACCAGAGTCAAGCCACAAAGTATTAGAAGGAACTTCAATTAAATTTGATTCAAAACATACAAAAGCCAAAGGCTTACCTTTCTTTTCGAACCATGCTTTACGTTTCAGACAATCAGCCTGGAAATGACCAAGTTTCTTGTAGAAATGACAGTTCTTAGTCTTCTGTTTATTTTCCTTGTTGCCATTACTGGTGCCATCTTCCTGGAAAGTTTTGCGTTTATTTCCCTTCATACGCTTCTTTCCATTATGCTTACTTGCTTCTTGAATAGTAAGATTGACTGTATTGATACTTTGTTGTTTGAGTCTTACTTCCTCTTGCACAATCATACTTGCCATTCATTTATGTTTCACTTATCCTTAATGGTGTTATAATGAACATGAAATGGCCCATACTCAGGAGGTAAGGAGTTCAAAATAAATTGTACTAGAAAAGTATCATCTACAGCCATCCCAAGATTTTTGAATTTAGCTGCTATGTTGGTCATTTCGAGGATATGATCATGCATAGAACCGCTTCCATCAAATTTCATGGTGGTAAGCTTGCTCATAAGTGTTCCAGCAAGTGACTTGTCGGCACTTCTAAAACGGTCCTCAATAATTTTGAGATATTCTTTTGCATTATCAGTTTTGGGTAAGGTAGTCTTAATGTTGTTTGCTACTGTCATTCGCAATGAACATAATGCTGAGTCTGTTCGACTTTTCCCAAGATTTATGGAGAGTCTTTTGAACTTCAGTACTGGTCTCAGTGAGATTATGAGGCTTATCAATCTGGAGTGCAAGATCGAGGTCAAGCACACCAAGGTTGAATTGGACTTGTTCAGACCAATCAGGAAAATACATTCCTGTAAGCATTGGAACAGATGAAGCCAACGAATGAAGTGAAAAAGACGACGATACTGTAATATTATAACATATACTTGTCAGTGCTTTGAATTTAACATAAAATAATTAAAGTATTTGCATGATACACCTTTGGGCATTAAACATGAAATACTACGTTCACATAATGATGCTTTTAGTTTCTACAATAATTGATAAAATTATATTGTATATTTGAGTATGCATGTTATCTTTGGATATTCAATGCGTACACAAATAAAATACATATAATCTATCATTTTCTTATTCATCAATCACTAAATAATTCACCTTTGGGTAATATTATATATCTAGTGATCAATAAAAACTTTAAATTACCCACAATAATATGAACATTATCTAGACATAAAACATCTATAAAATGGGTATAAACATAGTGTTATTGGGCCAAACATAGTGTTATTGGGCCACTTTGTTGACAACGCAATAATTTTGCAATATAAAAGAAACGATATATGCATGTTATAAAAAAAAATTGTTGCATTCATTGCCGGTGCATTGATCTCAAATTGTAAATCTCTCACGTACACATGTTTTGATTTCCAAAAAAAAATAAAAATAAAAAAAATAATGCAAGTCACAGAGAGTATCAAATTGAGACAGTCTTTATCATGCATGTATAATGCAAACTTCTATACAGTACTATAAAATTAATAAGTACTTACATGCTTTCTATAATATAATTTGGTGTAGTTCTATCCAAATTTGTTATATATATATATATATATATATATATATATATATATATATATATATATAACTGAATTCAACTTACATTCAGAAGAAACAGAACTCTATCCTCTATATAATATATGAATAAGATGAAAACAGAACATGCATATATGAAAATAGAACATGTATGTTCTGACTCAATAAAATAAAGTAAGACTAGAGGTTGTCAGAATATATTCTTTATTGTTCCCAGGAAGTGCATCAATAAACAGAACGTAATATACATAGACCATTAAGGAAAAACATGACATTCCAATACATCCATCCATGTCTTAGATTTAATTGACTATGAATATTGGTTATTCACTTATGCATGTTCTGTATGTTATTCAATTAGAAGAGGAACATTCAGATATGAACACGTCCATGATTACAAAACATGGTCTGGTACTTTGAATAATAGAACATCATAAAGTTGGAAAGACATGATTACTCAATTAGCTCTGATACCACATGTAATCTTTGTTTTTGAGAATCATGTTTTCACTAATCATAAAACATAATGCGGAAACGTAAAAGTGTACATTTCTCCATTTCGTAATGCGAGATGTTTGATCTCTAGAAATCGTTTCTCTTCAACAACTCTTCAATTTTGGTAATAAGGCAATTATGAACTTGATATTTTCTTTTGAACAATAAGACTCATCTTATATACATCTCATGATGTATCTAATGATTCATTATGTTCCTTCAAAAAAAATTACAACCTTTCCCAAAAGATTTTAGACAACAAATGGGTGTGTGTCTATTCATAGAGATGTGAGAGAGGACTATTTCCTATATTTCAATAAAGTATTCTCCCATAAAGAAAATACAATTAATCAACCAACATATCAATTTGTATTATACATGTGGGACATAAATTCTTACACATGGCATTTCGGTCACGTGACGACTATCCGGACAGCCATCGGATTCCATCTTTCTCTCCTCCTTCAATGGGCGGTCGCCTCGTGACGATTGTAAGAGAGTTATAAGTATTTGGTTATAGTCCTAGCATAGTCCCATCAAGTATGGGCTATGCTATGACTACAACCAAATGCATATAACCCTATTACAACCGCCACGTGGCGGCCACATGGCATCCACGTGGCATCCACGTGGCGGTCGTCCATGAAGAAGAGGAAAGAGATAAGATCTGGTGGCTATTCGGATGGTCGTCACGTGGCCGAAATGGCAAGTGACGATCGTCCATTGAAAGAAAGATGGGACCGAAAGTGACCCACAGAGCATGAGTTGAAAGGGTTGTAAGAAGATTATAAGCATTTGGTAGTAAACTTAGCATTATTGCATCAAGTATACTCCTGTCCATCATTACCCAGTTTCAAAAATTAAGAACTCATGAGTTCCTCTAGGATTTTTGTAAATACAACTAGTAGATAGTGGAAATTAATGATTGATAAAAGTATCACATAATTGTAATTTTACATATTAAATTGGAACTAATCTTTTTTTATAATATTTTTTGTGCGTTGGAATTATGGATACGTTTTGTCTGTTGATTATGTAAGATAGCTAGCGAATTTGCTGAGGATTTAGCTACCAACTGTGGGTTGTATTCATCACGAGACACATGCAAGTATAACATTTACAGGATAAAGTATAAATTTTTTTTCTTTAATTTGTCTCATTAGCAAAATAAAATCTGATAGACAAATATAGCAATTAAATTCTTCCGCAATATATGACTCAATCAAAATGTTACCTACCGTTTACAAACCGTCAGATTTGACCGTTAGTGACTGTTTATTAAAAAAAAAAAAAAAATCTAAAATACTATTTTTCTCTTTCCTATTCATCCCTCACTTACATCCGTCCTGGTGGTGGCAGCCCCCCTCCTCCTCCCCGTGCGGTCACCCTCCTCCTCCCCGCCCTCCTCCCTCCTTCCCGCGTGGCCACCCGTCCCCTCCCCCCCCCTGAGAGAGGGAGAGGGGGGAGGGGAGACAGATAAAATCGTCTTTTCTGACGTATTTTTAACGTCTTTTAACGACAGATTTTAAAATGGGTGCAAACTGAGCCAAAATAAAAATACGAAATTTTTTTAAAACCAAAAATCTTTAAATGTAAAAAAATGCAATCTAAAAAAGAGTTTTTTTGCACTCTATCCAACATTTACATTTTAGATAGCTATATGATATTTATGCCTATCATTTCCATGATTTCATACTGGTTCAACATTACTATTGACTTGTAGACAAAGGTAGTTTCTCATTGATAATTCATATATTTTACTTGTTATTTGCTACATGTTATTGTACGGTCCGTGCGCCATTTATTTTTCTACCATGACGAATCAATTGATTGAATGTGGACATCCTTCTTTCCTATGTTTTTCCTCCCTTTGTCCTTTTTTTTTCTTTTTTACTTCTCGAAGGCCGTCGAATAGTCTCGAAATATGCTTCAAGAAGAAGCGAAAGACGGTAGGCGAATACTGAATAATCGAAGTGAGAAGGGAGGACATGAGGATCCAAAACCGTTGGTTTTTAGTGATCCTTTTTGATATGCCAACTGATTTCGTATTGTCTACGACTCTTGTTTTGCTCTATTCATACTTTTTCATTACTTTTATATAATAGTTAGTAAGAATGGGG
>JAYESA010000007.1:194398740-194544242 GCA_036927795.1 Iris macrosiphon
GTGGATGTGGATGTCACTGTTGATGAATATTTAGTAGGGGATGACACTACAACTAACGTTTAATTTATTAGTGGCACTTTATAGGTCGATGATGATGATGATGATGATGATGATTATTATTATTATTATTATTATATAGAATTTGTTTTCGAGACTTGGATCATTTTGTATGCATTGTTAATGATTTCTTTGGGGATTTATTTATTGTATTCAGAGACTTTAGATATGATATGTTATCTTTTCTTTATGGTTACATTCTTGTTGATTGAGCTAGTTAGTATATTTGATCATTAATATTAGATGAATGTTATATGTTATTGGAAGTATAAACAACATATTGCTATTGATACCGTATGCTGCCGATACCATAATACAGATTGAATGTGTCTACGTATCTGTACTCGAATATTTGTGTGCCGATGTGACAAATCCGAAAGAAGGGGTTAAAATTAGGGGTGAGCATCGGTTCGGTTCGATTCAAAACCGAATCGAACAAGGAAAATCGAATAAAAAAAAACCAAAATCGAACCAAATTAGACCATAACCGAACCAAATTAAATCGGTTCGATTTTTGATTTATTTGATTTTTTGGTTTATTCGCAATTTTTTTTGTTAATATATATAGTAAATAAATATTCATCTATTCTACTATATAATGTCAAAACTAGGCTTCACCGTGAAAGTTTTTCGTTCCAAAAATACCCTTCGTTACATTTCAATATGTATTAATGTTGATAAGGATATCTAAGTAATTAAATGCATATTAAATGTATGTATGCATGCATGAGACAACTTGAGGAATGATAGTTAATAAAACAAAGATATGCATGCATGCAAAGTAGGTAGTTTGGAGAATAAAACAAAAGTTAATAAAGCATGCATGCAAAGTAGACACATGAACCCAAGAGATAAGAGAAATATTTCATATTTTCGTCATTTAATTTCTCCCAACTTTTCCTATTATATTTCCACCTATAATAAAATTAAGAAATTGTCGGTTGCTCTTTTAATAAACTATTTTTTTAAGTAATATAAAATACGTGCAACGCACGTGCGTATATACTAGTATATATATATATATTCGATTTTTGGTTTTTGATCGAAATCGAATAAAAAAAATTAATATTTCCAAAATCAAAATCGGATCAAATTTTTTTTTAGAACCGAATTGAATTCTTATTCGGTTCGATTCGATTTAATTTTTGGCCCAAAATTGAATAATACTTATCTCTGATTAAAATGACATCGATAGCCAGAATGATCAATGAAAGAAACGCGCATCAAGCCTTTACTTAAACATCTGTGTCATAATCTATAACTACTAATTATCAAAAGTCAAATAGAGACAGCTTTCTGTTGAGGACTTCAATTCTTCAATTTTTTTTTTTCAATATTTCTGATTGCAAAATGCGGAACGTGGTATGGTATGACTTCTCCACTCGAGGAAAGGTGTCCAGAAGCGTCTACTGTGCAAAAAGGAGAGTACATATACTGAAATAAAAGAATAGTTTTAAGAGTAAAAGATTGATTAAATTGCTATAAGCTAAACGAGTTCACTGTTGAGCCGTTTAAGTCGTTTATAAATACTCCATTATATAGTTAATTTTTTTTAATATTATATAAAAAAAATTATTGAAAAAATCAAATTTGTTCAAAATAACGTCAAAAATCGAGCCAAACCAAAAAAAAAAAAATTGCCTCCCACCTTAGCCACATGAACTAGAAGAGTTGTTCGGCTATAGTTATATAATATTACGTAGTTAAACTATCTCTACGCTTATAATGAGGCTTCAAAACGGTTCACAATTGAACCGTCTAAGCCGTTTGTAAATACTCCACCATATATTTATTTTTCTTAATATTACATAAAAAAATTATTGAAAAATTAAATTTGTTCAAAATAACGTCATAGAAAATCGAACCAAACCAACGAAGAAAATTGCCTCCCACCTTAACCACATGAACGAGAAGAGGTATTTGGCTATAGTTATATAATATTACGTAATTAAACTATCTCTACACTTATAATGAGGCTTCAAAACGGTTCACAATTGAACCGTCTAAGCTGTTTGTAAATACTCTACCATATATATATATATATATATATATATATATATATATATATATATAATATTACATAAAAATTTTATTGAAAAAATTAAATTTGTTCACAATAACGTCATAGAAAATCGAACTAAACCAACCAAGAAAATTGCCTCCCACCTTAACCACATGAACTAGAAGAGGTATTTGGCTATAGTTATATAGTATTACGTAGTTAAACTATCTCTACACTTATAATGAAGCTTCAAAACGGTTCAAATTGAACCGTCTAAGCAGTTTGTAATTACTCCACCATATATTTAATTTTTTTAGTATTACATAATTTTTTTTTTGAAAAAAAATAAATTTGATATAAATAATGTCATGGAAAATCGAACCAAACAAACCAAAGAGAATGCCTCTCATCTTAACCACATGAGCTAGAAAAGATATTTGGCTATAGTTATATAATATTACGTAGTTAAAATATTAGTTAAAATTTATTTATATTTTAAATTTTAATTACGTGAGGATATACGTACGGCTTAGACAACTAGCCTTTTGAAAACTTTTTATAAAAAGTAGAGATATATCCATAACAAATTATAATTAAAATATAATCAATCTATAACAAATCGTAATTAAAATGTAAACATAAATATAACAAATTTCAACTCAAATATATTTAAATATTTAAACTATTTTACAATAATATAAAAATTTATTTTACATGTAACGTACGTAAATTTACTAATTACTAATAAAAAATATCTATTTTTAGATTTAGACATTTTTTTTATAAACTACAGTAACATAGCTCTTAAAATGTAAGAAAAATGTCCTTGTTTAGAATGGTTAAAAAAGATGACTTGTTTTTAGTATTCGTACATGATTTTTAGAACCAGTAGGTCCACATAGACCGAAAATGAAACCGTAAATTAAATCGAAGCCACATGGTGGCTCGTGATTGACCGATTTTTTTTTGCCTACGTTAACAGGGAGGCTGAGGTCAGTGATTTTTTTCTCCGATCAATCACACATCGCCACGTGTATTTCGGTTTGGTTTACGATCTTTTTTTTTTTCCGATCTGTGTTGAGTTTTTGTTTTAGAATATCAAAAACAACCATGTCGACGGCCATACTTAATTTTCTCGCAGGTTCGGACTTGATATGAGGCTTACAAAACGGCTGCCTCAGGCCCAAAATGATAGAGGACACCAAAATTTTATATTATTTTATGTATGTAAGTTCCATTTTGGAAAAAATAAAATAAAATCCAACAGATTCATTATAATCCACTAGTTAACTTAACGGGCGTTGCACGTAAAATCCTAATTATTAAAAAATATTTAAAATTTAAATTATTAAAAATATAATTTAAATATATTTTATTAAAATTTGTTATAGATATGTTTTTATAGTTTTGGATATGTGAGTTAGATAATACCATATACTTAGTTCAAATATTTAAATATATTTAAATTAAAATTTGTTAAACAATTTTAATATTTTTGATATTTTTTTTAATTTAGTATATAAATGATTTTTAATTTAGTATTTAGGTTTGGTGGAAAAAAGAGCGGGTTACGGATGATGAGAAGGAAGTTGGTTTTAGATTTTTTTTTTAAATATCACGTTAGTTTTTTTGTTAATTAAATTGGTTGAGTATTTATTAAAGGTTTGGACGGATAAGATGGAAGTTGATATAAGGTTTTATTTATCTACCGTAAATAATTTGTTTGAAATTTAATTGGTTGAGTATTTACTTACGGCTTAGACGGCTCACTTTTGAGCCGTCTAGAAGCTGCTTTATATAATGGAAGATTAAGTGTGAATAATTTTTTTATTATAGAATATCTAAACGTCATATACTACAATACCAAGAGACAAGTCAGTTAGTCGGACAAATTTTTTTTTTTGGGTGTAGTCGATGTCAAAATCCTCTTCCCTTTTATCGCTCTAACAATCTGACGCTGTCAGTCTCCTCTATCCTTTCGTCATTGTCAATATACTTTTTTGATCAGTGTGTGTGTATTTCTTAGAGGTAATTGAACAACAGAACAAGTTACAATTTTATTTTTTTGGTCTGGAACATCTTAAATTTTATTAGTATTTTATTATGACATATTATTTTGTTTAATGTTTTATTTTTTGAATTTTATGTTGATAATACTATTGTATAAATTATACGAACATTAAGCTACGAAGGCACCACTTTTAGAGTTCGTCTCAGGTCTCAAAATCAAAAGTCCGACACTGTTTTCTCGTTTCAAGTCGCCACCGAAAAATACTCTCCAATGGTTCTCCATTTTTATCTATATGTCACAAAATAAAAGAATTAATTTAATGGTGGTAGGCTCAATATTAATTGCTATGAGGGATGCAAATTTTCTATGAAATTTTTTACATGTAGAAACTTTTATATAAATCTAAATCCACTATATTACTACATTTTTCCTATTCTTTTAGTCATTTTTTAATGTTTTTGAATATATATATATATATATTATTTTTGAAATTTCTAATGCTAAATGTTATGTCAAGTGTTAAAAAATTAGTGGCCGGACTCACCATTCACCATGGTCATAGCCATAGTTATAGGCATAGCCAGATGGTGAGTTCGGACAATCCAATAATTTTTCGAATATTTGACCTCCAGACTGACTGGTAATTACCAACATCCAAAGAGTTTTCTACTGGAGGAGACGTCAGATGTCGAAGGAATGGATGGAGTAGGGGAATGGTTCGATCAGCCAAAGTGCTGAGAAAGAAAGGAGGTTGAGGAGCTAGTAGATTGAAGAAACGTGGACCAGTTCAGCTTGCTATATGCCACTATGCTTGTGTACATGCTAGGGACATGTTGAGTCCTAGATTAGTATCTTAAGGACACAGTTGCTGGCTCAGGGTCTTTAAGCATGAGTGGAAGTTTCATGTAACACTTCCTTTTGGATAGAATTTTTTTTTTTTTTTTTTCCGAAGAACATAAAGTCCTTCCGAGAGGCTACAATTCAGTCAGAATGTTTATAATCAATCCAGTTCGAAGGTTTATATATACAATCGCTAGTCCGAAGACCTCATCCAGCCCGAAAGCTACATCCCGGCCTGAAGGTACCATCCCAGTCCGAAGGCTATATCTCGGTCCGAAGGCACAACGTCTGAAGGCTCCATCCGGTCCGAAGGTCTCACGCAGCCGTAGCTGCACCGTGCCGCACCAGCTTCGCACTAGCACCACACATGCACCCGCATCGTATCCGCACACCATCCGGGTGGCACTGTACCGCTCCCGTCTCCTACGGACCGCACATGCACTGTACCCACCTCCACCCCACTTAATTCTTCCTAAGAGAAATTAAATGGCGCTCCCGTTGCTAGAACTAGCAACCTCCCAGGACTGATGTCTCCATCTTAACCGTTAGATTATGACCTCATTGGCTTTATATATATATATATATATATATATATATATATATATATATATATATATATATATATATATATATATATATATATATATATATTTTTTTTCGAAGAAAAATTAAGTGGTGAGTTGATGATGGGTGCACTGCATGTGCGGTTCAAATGCGGTGCAGGTGCGGGCCTACGGACCGGGATGTGGTGGGCCTTCGGGCCGAGTTTGTAGACATTCAGATTGGGAGTCTGTAACACAATAATCTTTTCCAATATATATATATATATATATATATATATAGAGAGAGAGAGAGAGAGAGAGAGAGAGAGGAGGGATCCACATTTCAGAATTTTTACCTTCAAATCAATGGTTAAGATTAGATGACTTAAACAAAATCCAACAGTTGATAGCACATGGATGCTTGGAGATGCATAATAGAAGAAAATATGAATTTCTCGTTATATATATATATATATATATATATATATATATATATATATATATATATATATATATATAGGCCAACTCGAATCCGGCTCGTGATAAACCGACTCGGTTGTACCTAGGTCATGGGTCAAGACCGGAGTTGGCTATTTTTGTCAACACCCGATCAGATCCGAATCCTTTGACTGTCTGCCTAAAATGGGTCAAAGTTGGTACAGATCGACCCGAGCTTGACCCACCACATATCTTGACCTACTGCCAATATCTGATAATATTCGATAATATAGTACAAATATAAAATAATGCATAAAATAATAGAACCTTTTATGACCGATATATATCTCATGCACATGCCAATATTTCATGTATTGTTTCATTTTTATTCCCTAGTCTAAGAAAAAAAATTGTAGCTTTCTAACTTCTAAGACAGGAAAGGAAGAAAACGAGAGCATAACTACTAAAAAAAAAGTTATTTCTTTGAGTTGGCCAGAGATATCCTTAGCTCCAACCATTTTAAAAATTTGGAAAATTATAAGCCAATAGGAGACCTAATTAACTCGAAATATTATGATACAAGTGACGTGTGAAAAACATCTTCTTCTTCTTTTTTTCCAGACGACTATTCATAGAAAAAGGAAACATAATTGTCCTGCTAACTGCCGTATTAACTTTAATATTTGATGTTTATTTGAGAGTTTTTTGATATAAGTCCTTAAATATATAATAGTTAAGTTTAGGTACCCAACAATTAATATTTGACGGGAAGTCCTCGATCTAAAAACAAAAATGGACGTCTTTTGCATCTATCAATAGAAACTTTGCCCTATTAATGTATAAATGCACTATTTTGTCAATTTCTTCTCCTTGCTCACTTCATTTTTCTCTTTCCTAGATCCCAATCCTGGCTAGTACCTCCTGTTGATGCAACCCTGATTCAGAAGATTCTGAACATGCTAAGACCAAAAGAAAGGAGAAGTAATAAATTGTTTAAAAGTTAACATATTGTTTTCTTTTTTAGATAATCTGAAAAAAAATATAATACCCTAAATTGGTAAGCCATAAGCAAATACAAAGCTTTGGGGACCTAAGTCTAAATGTGAGTGATATAAGTGACTTAAAAATAAAATAAATTTTGTATAGAGAAGAAATGTGACATGAAAAAAATTAGCCTAACTAAAGAGTCCAATTTTGTTCGCCCATAAAATTTGGGTGATGCTGGTTATTCTAATCAAGGGTTAGAGCATCTACAGAGTGGGTGATTTCAATGGCTACATTTTTACTTGAGTCAAATTTTATAGTACTTGAAGACTCCAGTAGGCACTTGTCCATATTTAAAAATTGCTAGAAAGTCAAGAGACTTCAGATTTGAAACGTGCTCTAGCTCCTCTACATTAATTTATAGGTCCACCAAAATTAACCATTCTTTCGTTTTCCTTCTTCCTCCTCCTCTCCTCTCCTCTCCTCTCTCTCTCCAAACATCAAAGAAAAAAAAAAGAGGGAAAAGAGAAGCGAAAATCTTGCCAAACATAGAAGAAAAATAAAGAGAAAAAAGAGGGAGGGAAAAGAGAAGTTTAATTTGGAGTATTTGTTTGGAGTGTACCATTGTGTGTCAATATCAAGAAGACACTCCAAAAGTAGTAATTTACACAGTTTTTAATAATTTGGAGTATGTGTTTGGAGTATCTCCACTGTGGATGCTCTTACCACATATCAATCTAAAACCTTTCTTTTATTACTAGCATATATGCACGTGCGTTGCACATATTTGTTATTAGCATATATGCACGTTGCACATATGCACGTGCGTTGCACAAAATTTATTCATTTTTCAAAGAATGAATGATGCTAAACATAGTTCATTTTTCAATACCTCCTTTTTAGATACTCAGTGCATTTAAGAACGGTTGTAATTAGGAATACCAAAGGACAAATATTGTATTTACCTATATACCCTATTAATTTTAATTATTTTTTAATTAGTAAATATAGTAAAGGGTATTTTTGTAAATAAAACTTTTACGGTGAAACGTAGTTATGGCATTATATAGTAGAATAGATTATGAGATAAGAGAAATCAAATAAAAAATAGAGAAATTTTGAGTTACCCCCCACTTTATTTACCATATTTTACGTTGCACCCCACTGTTTTTCCATAATGTATATATTTTTTCACTTTTGACGGAATTCGTTCATGACTGACGGTTAACCCATTTGACCCAAATTTTTGAACTAAAATAACCCTCCCCCCTCATGTACTGTCTCCCCACCCCAGGGTGCCCCCCTCCCTGTCCCATTGTGCTGCGCAGACCCCCCTCCATGTCGCTGCCCCCTTCCCTGCCCTCCACCGATGACCCTCCTCCTCCCGTCCCCCACCGCTGACCCCCTCCCCGCCACCGTAGCCTCTCCATGCCGCTCGCCCCCCGCCACTCGTCCCCTTCCTTTTTGCGCCTCCCCGTCGCTCGCCCCCCGCCGCCGCTCGCACTGCTGCTCCCTCCTTTCCCCCCTCCCCCACGGATCCTTTCAACTGCAATATGGCGGCCTCTTGCAGAATACTACAATGAGCTGAATTCAATCTTCAAGGAACTTGATTATGGAAGGTCCAATGATATGACATGTGCTATTGATATTGAGAAACAGAGGAAATGCATTGTTGATAATCGGCTATATATGTTTCTTACAGATTTGGATCACAGTTTAGATCAAGTTAGTAGTTATGTTCTGTCTGCCTATCCTTTACTACGTCTGGGAGAAGCATATTCTCTAGTTTGTCACAAAGTGCAATGTCATGTCCCGGCCCCGCAGGGCCGTTCGTCTTCGCATGGGTGTGATATCCCGCGAGCCTAAGTTGCGCCCGCGAAAGGCCAAACATAGAACAGGCGGTGAGATAACTAGTTTGCAATGTCGATATAGCGAAAGCATAATACGAACACAAGTATGATACAAAACCTAGCTCTTTATTGATTCTGAATATGTATTACAAACGGCGCTAGGCCGAGATTATAACTCATTCAAGCTCTATCTCTCTCGAAACAATAAATGCGTACCAAGTGGCTTACAACATAAAATTATACATAAGCGATGTTCCAACATTATGTCCTGTATATGTGCTTCAGCTCCGGACGTAACACTCCAAGGCTCCAGAGCGAACTCCACGCCTTAGCGCACGAGAGGGGACACTCCGCACCGAACGAGGTTCTTCCGCACCTATACGCCATTAAATTCGAAAGTCTTTAAGAAAGAACTTGATTTAATTAACAAACGAAAAGAAAGTACAGAGAGGTCCTAGAAGACAATCTAAGTACAAATTTGTTTTCTGGAAGTGACGATGGAGGGTAAGGAGTGTAGCAACTCTCTTTACTCCGTGGACGATCCGATGCAGAAGCTCTTCTCTCTCGCCTGAGTGTAGGTTCGCAGCTAGCCAGCCAGCCTCTTGTATGGGTGTGGTACCCTGCTATTTATAGTCATCCCTGGACGCGCATATGATAGGCCGCATGGATGCTGGAGGGTTCCACGTTCCCCTTCTTGACAGGTTGCAGATATAACCGGGAGCAGGCCGAGCTGCCATGTAGGCGCTCGTTGAAATTTTTGGTTGCTGAAGATCTGGGTGATTCTCGTCCTTTGTGGGCGTGACTTGGTCAGCTTGACACATAGTCCACACTTGGTTGGAGAGAATCACTCTTGTCGTAACAACAAGATTTGGTCTTCATGGAGTCTGAAACCTATGTGGCCAGATACGCATGGGACACATGGAGTCTGGGACGCGTGTAGCCAGAGACGCATGGACCGCATGGAGTCTAGGATGCATAGGGCCAGAGATACATGGGACGCATGGAGTCTGGGATGCGTGGATCCAGAGACACATGAACCGTATGGAGTCTAGGACGCGTGGAGCAAGAGACGCATGGACCGCATGAAGTCTGAAATGCATGGGGCCAGAGATGCATAGGACGCATGGAGTCTGGGATGCATGGAGCCGCATGAAGCTAGTTGTGTTGTATATGCGGTGCTACACATCCATCGAGAGTGAAGTTCTGTGCTGACGTGAGACTTCTATCGTTTAGTGTGTTCACATATTTTGAGAAAATCAAAAAATCCTTTTCATCGGGATTCTGTGTTAAAGACGATCCTTCTGACGAGATGCCACGTTAGGTCCTTCTGCGACCAAGCTGCTTTGGCTGATTGGGACGTATGTATGTCATTTTTTTGGACCGCTGGGTGACTCTGCGGTCGTATTTGAGCCTCCTTTTGGGGGCACATGGCTGTTGGACGCATGAACGCATGCTGCCAAGCTGGCATTTTTTTGGCTTGGCTCAATTATTTTGGGGAGCTTAACCGCCTTCTTGCAGACTTCTTGGAAACTTAACCGTTGGTTGCATGTAGACTTTTCGGAAGCCAAACCGTCGGATTCTCCCTTTTTAGGTTCATCATTGCAATTATTTCTGTCACACGAACCGTTGCTTTCTTTTATAAATATCACTGTAGTGGTCCGTCGTGTTCCACTTCGTGAAACATGTCGTCTAAGGAAGATTCTAGTTGGGAACCCTGGCCACCTGCCTAGCTTCCCCGTCGTCTTCTCCCTGCTACGTCTCAATGCTGGGTATCAGAGGGTCCGAACTTGGAGGGTCTCGTGAGGGACGAGCTTTCAGTTCTCCACGGGTTGTCATGGCATTTTTGCCTGGACGGAGGGCACGGGATGAGGGTGAGTTGTCTGCTGCTGAAAGCTTTCTGTCATCGTTGGGGTTATCTTTTGAGGCCCTTGCTCGGCCTCTAAAGTCCACTCCAATTTTGCCTTGGTGCCCGTAACTCCAAAGGAGAGGGAGACGTTGGAATGGAGGGAAGGAGTGCGCCGCCAGTTTTATCGTGCGGAATGCACTCTTAGCATGAGAAGTGCATTACTGCCCGTAATTATGCCAGTTTTATCGTGCGGCTCATTTGACTGATCGCGTAACATTCCGCAGAGAACATAATAATGGTAGGGCAGTAATGCACTTCTCATGCTGGGCTGTGGGGGAAGAGGCACCAGTACACCATCCTGCTGCAGGGATGCACGCAGATCCTTCGCAAGATTCTGCCGCCTGGATGGAGACTCGTCTTGGACATGCGTAGACCTCTTCACATAATTCTGCCATGTGGACGAGCACTCCTCTGTAACATGCGCACCGAGCTTTGGCGTGGCCGCATGGGTGGGGGTCATCTGCGAGCAGAGCTTTATCTCTGGCTCGACCGTATGGATTAGATCTCATCTTGCTTGAGCCCGCAGGCTCGGTCGTGCGTCGCTATGGTCGAAACAGCCGTATGCGATAGTTTGTGCCTTTATGCGATCTTCACTGAGACTGATGCGTGTCTTCTTTTTGCAGTTTTTTTCCTCATTCGTGCTGCTCATGATAGAGCATAGAAGGATATCATTACAGCCGTCATTCGAAGAGAATGTCACCCTTATACGGCGGTTCCTCGTCAAGAACTAATCCAGGAGACGATGATGGTTCACCGAGAACCGATCTAGGAGACGAGGACAGTTTGGCAAGGATTGATCCAGAAAATGAGGATGAACATCCTCCATCACGCGTTGAGTCATCCTTGCTCATGCAATGTGCTAGCTGTATTTTTCTCCTTTATGCGGCTTGCTACCGGCTGGGGGCTTGTGGTGGCAATGACAGGATTTAGATTAATTGCCATCCCTTGCTACCCATCAGTATGGATTCTTTTCCATATACTGAGGTTTGTACTGTGGAGTGGTGAGCCAAAAAGCATTGACCTCTGCTGTTGGGCCCACTTGTGTCCGTGGTAGAAACAATACGGGGGTGTCTTTTAATGGAAGAGGTTCTTGTCGGCGAGAACTCATGGAAACCCTTAAAAGGGGTTTCCATCATATGTACTCAATACCTTGAATATTAATGAAAACCCTTGAAATGTAACAAATTTTCATCATATGTACTCATGATCTTGAATAAAAGTTTCTCATTTTTTGGAACTTCTTCCTGCATTTATCATGTATATTGTGATTTTTGGATATCGTACAATAGAAAATATGGATGTAGTACGATACCGTAGTTTGTTGAGGACATGCCGTTGGGAGACTTTTGGTGGACTTATTACTTGTTGCGCACGTTGAGTGCAGATAATAAGTTCAAAAATAATCCCTATCAGAGGTAGTGTGGACGTGATAGGTTTTGTGGACCTATTACTTCTTGCGCACGTCGGTGCAAGTAATAGGTTTAGAACAAGCCCTGCCAGAGATAATATGGACGTGGCAGTTTTTGTGGACCTAACACCGCTGGTGTACCTTGGTGAGTACGGGTGATAATTGGGGATGACAATCGATATCAAAGGTAATATGGACGTGATGATCGATAGCCAAGATCCGAGAAGTTTGCTCAGAGGTAATATGGACATGGCAAACTCAGCCAAAAATAAATGTTAATACGGTAGTTCAGAGGTAATATGGATGTGAACCGATGTCCGAGAAATTCGCTGAAGAGTGATTTATTGAGTGTGGTCTATCCGAACATGAAGATAGACTTGAGGATTGCTCCGCTAGGGAGATTGGTGGGACGATAGCTCAGAGGCAATATGAACATGGCTAGCGTCTAAAGAGATTGGAGTGAGTGGTCACAGCGGGAATGTGCAGGTGGACCTGAGGACTTCTCCACTTTGAGGATCCATTATCCATTGCGTATCCTGGGCTTCTGGATACCGACGATGGTTTTTAAAAGAATTTATAAAAAAGAAAAAAATGTTGCACATAAACACTTGCTAGGGATGAAGAACCAAGTGTGTAGAGATGTACATCTGGGTTATCCCGTTGGTGATGAGGGGAGTACAAGTCTAGCTTAAACATAGTACATTTTTAGGAACTTGCCGTTGATAGGCATCATGAGCAAGTCGTCGTTGGGTTTCGTGAGCCGGTAGGCGCCGTTGGAGAATATCGATTCTATGACGAACGAGCCCTCCTATTTGGGCTGGAATTTGCCGGCCGTCTTGTGGGTCATAACCATCGGTCTCCTTACGGTTAAGACGAGATCGCCCACTTGGAATGTTCTCTCCTTGACACACTTGTTGAAGGCTCCAGAGAGGCGCTTGGTACAACTCAATGCGCTGTTGAGCTAAGAGTCATTTTTTGTCGAGTGCTTCTAACTCTTGTAGTCGTCGGCGATGGTTGTCGTCCACGGTTAGCTGATTGGAGAGAGCCACTCAGAGTGAAGGGATTTGGATTTCGAGGGGAGGACCGCTTCGCTTCCTTACACCAAAGAGAATGGCATACTTCCTGTAGCTGTCTGGACCGTTGTGCGGTAGACCCAAAGACATTCACCCAGCTTCTCGTTCCAGTCGTGCTTGTTAGATGACACGAATTTTTTGAGAAGCTTCATGATGGTTTTGTTGAATGCCTCAGCCAACCTATTTGTCGCTGGGTTATAGGCAGTCGAAGCCACATTATGAATCTGATTTTTATCGCAGAAATGGTAGAATGCATGACTTGTGAACTGTGGACCATTGTCATGAATGATCTTTCGTGGCAAGCCAAAGCGGTATATGACGTGATGCTTGACAAAGTTGATCACGTTGGATGTCTTGACTTTCGCGAGTGGTATTGCTTCATCCCACTTGGAGAAGTAGTCGGCGATGGCCAGGATGAACCGGTGCCCCTTAGATGAAGGTGGACTTATTGGTCCGATAATATCCATTCCCCATGCCTCGAATGGCCAGGATGATACCGTTGGATATAGGAATTTAGATGGATTATGAATGAAGTCTGCGTGGATTTGGCACGCTTGGCACTTCCTTGCATAGTCGACGACATCCGCTACCATTGTAGGCCAGTAGTAACCCATTCTCCGGAGACGGTCCTGCAGCTTTGGACCGGGTTGGTGGATACCGCAGATGTCATCATGGGCCTCCCGAAGTGCCTGTTTGGCTTCTTCATTCGATAGGCATCGTAGCAGAAGATCTTCATAAGAACGACGATACAATATTTTGGTGGCTGTGTCAGAATAGAACCGAAGGGAACATCTTCTGATCGATGTGGCTTCCTTTGAGTTCACGGGGAGAACTCCATAGACCGCATAGTCAATGAATATGAGTCTCCAGTCCTGGCTATCGGTGTGTGCTTCCGCCGCATGGCTCAGACATAGGCAGAGGTTATTTTTGGGGCATGCCAGCTCTTGACCGATCACCGTGATTAGCTGATGGGTGTTTTCTGGAACCGCCGAGGAGGCAGAGAGGCCGGCCAGGGCATCAGCCTCGATATTTCGCAGCCGAGGGACGTGCTCAATGAAGAATCCCTCGAAGGTTGAGATAATGCTGAGTGCAGCTTGGTGGTATAAAATTAGATCTTTATTCCGAACTTCATATTCGCCTCGAACTTGGTTGACTATCAGCTTGGAGTCACCGTATGCCTCTAAATAGTCTACCCCCACTTGTTTAGCAAGTTAGAGTATAATAATGAGAGCGTTGTATTCCACCACATTGTTGGAGCAGGGCACCGTGAGGGAATTAGCTCGATTAATGACCAGATTCTTGGGGGAAATTAATACTATCCCAACTCCGGTGACGATATTGCCCTTGGGCCCTGCTCTCAAGGCGCCGTCGAAGAACATCCGCCAGACAGCTTCGCACGAAGTCACGTTTGAGTTCACCACTTCGTCTGAAATCTCTTCGTAGAGTTTCGAGGTTTCTGGCACCGGATGTGCTGCTAGAAAGTCGGCCAGTGCTTGGCCCTTGACGGCTTTCTGAGGGACAAATACCATGTCGTATGGAGACAGTAGTATCGCCCAGGTAGCCAAGCGGGAACTGAACGCCCCTAGTTTGGTCATGAGAACCCTGAGAGGATTGACTCGTGAGATCACATGAATAGTTTGTCCTGTCACGTAATGCCGAGTCTTCTGGATAGCAAATACTAGAGCAAGGCATACCTTTTCGACGAGGGTGTATCTATACTCAGCATCGGACAACGTAACCAACTTCTTATTAGAGGAGAAGGATATCCCCAGCAGAGTCGCCATCTTGTTCGACATTAAATTCGAAAGTCTTTAAGAAAGAACTTGATTTAATTAACAAATGAAAAGAAAGTACAGAGAGGTCCTAGAAGATAATCTAAGTACAAATTTGTTTTCTGGGGGTGACGATGGAGGGTTAGGAGTGTAGCAACTCTCTTTACTTCATGGAGAATCCGATGCAGAAGCTCTTCTGTCTAGCCTGAGTGTGGGTTCACAGATAACCAACCATCCTCTTGTATGGGTGTGGTAACCTTCTATTTATAGTCATCCCTGGGCACGCATATGATGGGCCACATGGATATTGGAGGGTGCCATGTGCCCCTTCTTGATATGGTACAGCTATAACCATGAGCAGGCTGAGCTGCCACGTGGGCGCTCGTTGGGATTTTCGGTTGATGAAGATCTGGGTGATTCTTGTCCTTTGTGGGCATGACTTGGTCAGCTTGACACATAGTCCGCACTTGGTTGGAGAGAATCACTCTTGTCGTAACAGCAAGATTTGGTCTTCAAGGAGTCTAAAACCCATGTAGCCAGAGACGCATGGGATGCATGGAGTCTGGGAAGCGTGGAGCCAGAGACGCATGGACCGGATGGAGTCTGGGACGCATGGGACCAGAGTCGCTTGGAACGCATAGAGTCTGGGACGCGTGGAGCCAGAGACGCATGGACCGTATGGAGTCTAGGACGCATGGTGCCAGAGACTCATGTGACGTATGGAGTTTGGGACGCATGGAGCCGCATGAGACTAGTTGTGCTGTATACGCGGTGCTGCACATCCATCGAGAGTAAAATTTTATGCTGACGTGAGACTTTTATCGTTTAGTGTGTTCACGTCTTTTGAGAAAATCAGAAAATCCTTTTCGTCGAGATTCTATGTCAGAGACGATCCTGCTGATGGGATGCCACGTTAGGTCTTTCTGTGGCCAAGCTGCTTTGGCTGATTGGGACGCATATATGTCATCTTTTTGGGCTGCAGGGTGACTCTGTAGCCTGATTTGAGCCTCCTTTTTGGGGCGCATGGCTGCTAGACGCATGAACGCGTGCTGCCAAGTTGGCATTTTTTTGGCTTGGCTCAACCATTTTGGGGAACTTAACCGCCTTCTTGCAGACTTCTTGGGAACTTAACCGTTGGTTGCATGCAGACTTTTCGGAAGCCAAACCGTCGGATTCTCCCTTTCTAGGTTCATCATTGCAATTATTGCCGTCATGCGAACCGTCGCTTTCTTTATAAATACCACTGCCGTGGTCCATCGTGTTCCACTTCGTAAAACATGTCGTCTAAGGGAGATTCTAGTTGGAAACCCTGGCCACCCGCCTCGCTTTCCCGTCGTCTCCTCCCTACTACGTCTCAGTGCTCGGGTATCGGAGGGTCCGGACTTGGAGGGTCTCTTGAGGGACGAGCTTTTGGTTCTCCGTCGGTTGTCATGGCGTTTGCGCCTGGACGGAGGGCACGGGATGAGGGTGAGTTGTCCACTACTGAAAGCTTTCTATCCTCGTTGGGGTTGTCTTTTGAGGTGCTTGCTCAGCCTCTAGAGTCCACTCCGAATTTTGCCTTGCTTCCCGTAACTCCAGAAGAGAGGGATACATTGGAATGGAGGAAAGGAGTGCACCGCCAGTTTTATTGTGCGGGCATACGTTCGCTCCCGGATGTTACGGATGTGCTTCGTGTGGCTTGCAGTTCCTTTGACTGATCGCGTCTTCCTCTTCTTGTTTTTTATTTTGTATGGGCCTTGATGACTACATGTTGTAACCCCTCCTTTTGTAAATAAAATTTTTGTTTTGTTTTGATCACTATTTTTTTATGCGGCCCCCGTATTTTGAGGATGAACAGGCTGCATAAGGGCTACCTTTTGCGGTTGGCTGTTTTGGTTGCATAGGTCCAGTGGGGCTCCTATGTGGTTTGCTTTCATATTGGGGGTACATGAGCTCTTATACGGCCTGCATAAATTTTATGCTTCTGCAGCACCCTGCACACAATCTTATGGGTTATCAGTACATTGAATGCACTGGTGGGGAGGCTTCTCGATCGCTCAACAAATCCAACACGTTCAATTAGTTATGTGCACTCTATCATTATTGTCTTTCTAGTCTTTACTTAGAATCGGTTTCATGGCAATGATGTAAAGCCTAACTCGTGTGGCAGTGCGCCGTGCGATATAAGAGTAACACAACGATACTTACCATATTACCATTCGTCCTTCCCTGTCCAAGGTAAACCAAGTTAAACTGAGAACAAATATATATATATATAATTAATGAATCGCATAACAAACACAAGTGTCAGGGACGTATTTCTGACTCAGGTGGATGATGTTACACGAATACTCAGGTGTGTTATACTAGGAGTCTCAGGTATTGAGATTGTCACGCCCCAGTCCCAAAATACGTAGGACTAGGAATACGTAACACGCCAGCCGTATGTATACGAACTCCAATATATGGAAACCATATATACACATATGTTGTACATGAATATCCAATCCACCAGTGGTAATATACTGTCACAATAAGTCACACGCAATCTATATCTCATCCATAGCACAAATAGAAAAATAAATAGGAATAAGCAACTGAATATCAAAGATGAGTATCAAAGTATGATAGTCGGATGAAAATAAATTCACTGCAAATCGACTATACTAAAACTACTAAAGAGAGAAGAGAATCAACTCTAATATAAGATAAATGTCTCTAAAAGAAATATCAACTAAAATCTCTAATAGCCGAAATGAATCATAGATAATTCGAAGATAAGACCTCCTCAGTCTGATAAGAAGCGTCAGGTCCATGTCCATACTCCTGTGGATACTCCTGTTCGTCTATATCTGGAAAGGTACCAGGTCCTCAGAGGGACGTAACAAGATACATAATAATATGCCAATAAGTACTGAAAAGTAAACATCCAATGGGGTCGCCTAACCGTCCAAGTGAATGCAGTTTGAGAACAACTTTCCAACACGTGGGCTATCTGGCTAAAATAGGATTGGCATGGTTCTTTTGGAGATCCAGGGGCCTAAAAAGCATGTCGTCTTTTGAATGCCAGAGGCCGCATGATAATATATAATATATAGTGGTCATCACCACCCGTCGCTCCGGCGGAGCATCCGGGTGAACAAAGGAAAGTGCCAAGGAGCCCAAACGCCTTACTTGTTGTTCTCTCCACCCCATGCTCTAAGCATGTCACGTCCATGACACGATAATACCTTTAAATAACTGCCAGGTCTACTAGCATGCAAAGTTTCTATCGACAGTTATCCCTATCCGTCGCACGACCTCTACGTACCAGTGGCCAGCCGAGTACTCAAGTCCGTGTCCTACATGTGACTCACACTCGTATAAGAATAGTGTCATGGCCAATGAAACATAAGATGCCTCATGATAATGGGGTGGTCTCATAAAGTAGGTCCAATGCATATACATAAATAAAAACAGAATACGACGACACCGTAGTTGCACCCAAGTTTCCTTGGACGCACAGTTTATATAACAGTTAAAATAAATGAACTAAAATAAGCAGAAATAAAATATGCATACATCATATGGAATATAAATACAGTGCAATGGCAAGGTATACTTGCCTGGCAAGAAATCTGTAAAGTGTAAGCGTCCAAATATCAAGGACACGGGATCAGAAACTAATGGCTCCGAATAAACATCTCCGGATGCTGAAATAGACATCACCAACATTTTCGAAATCAGCGAGATAGCTAGAAAGCACTACCCTTTCACCCAATTTTGGTCACAGGGGCAAAACGGTAATTTCGGATCGAAGTGGGGTCCACGTGTGACCCACTTCACACCGAAAAGTGTGCCAAGGGTAACAGTCTCTAAATGGGACAAATTATAGGCCAAACGAACTCTAAAGGTTAGTACGAACTCAACGGTATGACCAAATGTGGATTCCGGTGAGCCGAACACAATTTCGCCCAAAAAATCAACCGTGGGGCCCGCCAATAGGCGACTTGGTCAACTATCTTAGAATTGTGTGAAAATTGGGTCACAGGATCAGCACGATACCACGAGTCTAGTGGCGCAAGTTTTGTCGCATTCTGACTAGCGTGCACTAAATGGCACGGGGTTTTGCAAAAGTTGCGACACTGAGGATTTTCTGCGGATACGGGCTGATTCTGACGCGTACACGCGTCCGAATCAGTTTTTGCAAAAGCCCACACGTCTGGGTATACTGTGCGCATCTTTTGGTACACTTGGTACACGACGGGGCGGTCCCGTTTGGCGGGGTACGCTCCGTAACGCAATTTCTGGAATTTAGGAAAAAGTATATTTTCGAGGTTTTCCAACTAATTTAATTCTACATACAGCAACTAATAAATTATTATATTTGACAGAAAATAAACTAGGTTAGGTGGTCTTCGCATACCAAAAAAAAAAACTGAATTCGGATCTCTGTGGTGGGAGATACGAATCTGTGAACATAGGTAGTTACCGTAGTTTTCTGCGACCCCAAAAGTTATTATTTTTTGTCAACTTGGTCGCTATTTTCGCCTAGGTTTACGCGATGTTCGAGGTAAAATAATACACAGATATTGAAGGGGGTTAAGTCATGAGCATACCGGTGAAGACGGTGTCGAGTTTGGTCGAGCGAGGGCACGGAAAACAGGGCTTGAACACAGGTACGCTGCAGTCAAAACCTGTCGCGCACGCGGTGGTCGCGGGAAACTCCGGCGGGTTGGCGGCGCTCAGGGGCAGGAGGCGGCGGCTCTGGTCTGGGAAGTGGCGGTCGCAGGGTTTAGATGGGAGAGATGAGTTAAATAGATTAGGGTTTAGGGTTTTGTTCCTTATGATATATATATACGGAAAGTGAGAACGCGGGGGGGGGGGGGGGGGGGGTCGTTCACGCGGTCGCGCTTAAGCCTGCTGTTGCTGCTTAATTTCTAATGGGTCTGGGTGCAAGCGGGTAGCTAATGGGTTTAAGATCTTAGGGTCGGGTCGGGTTGGGTTGAAATGGGTTTAGATCCATTAATCATTTTCTTATTCTTTTCCTTTTCCTTTTTCTTTTCTTTCTTTTTCTTTCTAATTTCTATTTAATAAATCATATATATATATATATATATATATATATATATAAAATTCTAGAAATTATTTTAGTGTATACCATTAAGCTATCAACTGCCCGCAGGGTCTCCTACATGGAATAAATTAGGGAAAATTTATAATTGCTCCATAAATCCCCTAGACGCACCATCTCCTAAAATAAAAATTAAATAAATTCTATTTCCTTTATTTAGCTCATAATTACTATAAATCAATTAAATAATTAATTAAAAAGGTAAATACGATTTTTAGAATTAGGGGTTTTACAGAGATATAGATATAGATACAGAAGTGTTACTCAAAACAGTCGCCACAATGCAATGACTCGCACGCGGATTGCCGCAATCGAGCCAATTTAATCTATATGTCAGAAGGTCATTGGCATGAAGCCATAGTAGACAATTTAGTCAAGTCAAAGATGGTGTGCAAGCAAGATTCCAAGGGCATTGCACCCATCCTGTCGTTATAGGCGATTACTCAGAAGGCTCCGTCTAGATCGGATCGGCCCCAGTGCCCCGGCGACCGTCCGCGGAACTAGATTCAAAATTCTATCTTGTGCACAAGTTGTCCGTGACCGCGCGTATCCTCAAGTCTTCTATTCTCGCATCAGGTACAGGTTCAAGTTAGGGTCTATTAGGTACAAGTTCAAGTCAGGATCTTGTTCACAACTTATCGACTCCCTGAGCCGTCAGATTTAGTATAGAACGAGTGTTAATTCCAGAGATGTCAGGATCTTATCTTTCTTGACTTTCCTTTTTGCAGTCCCCTAGTACGGAAATTGCCTTGGTGACCTAACGGTCCCAAAGTCTTTGAATGTATTCAATTACTTGACTCAAAACGACTATCTTGATAGCATTCATGCCTCAACTGAGCGAACCATTTAATAGCGAAGTGCATTGATTTGTGGCATGTTCTATATGATAAGCATAGCGAATATGTAAAGCAGACAAGCATTGAACCAGTGTGAATATAACTTTAAGGAAAATATACAACATAGCCTTACTTGAAAACATAAGCTGTTACGCTAGCACGAGTCTAAAAAGGTAGTACGAGGATCTAACAATAAATCAAGTTCTTTTCTATGTTCTATGCAAGTAATATAAGATGGGATTATTTCCTTAGCTAAGTGCGTTCACTTCTTTTATTAGCATGCAAGGGTTATCATCTAGCGATCTAATATATATATTCAAAATTCTTAGGTGTGCAGGCAAAGAAAAGACAGGTTCATCGTAGCCACACACATGAATGAGGGCTTGCCTCGGCCAAGCGAGGCTCCGAGTGAACCGCTGAAAACTCCAAGTCCAAGTGCTGATATGCCATTTGAGTCATCTTGCATAACTGAGCGAAGTGTGCTATTACATAATACACCACTCCAAAGAAGTTTCGTCTTTGAAACTTACTAAGATAAAACTAATCCAAGAACAACACTTCTTACCAAACTTGAATATATCATGTTTATCTTCAAATCCTCGAGTACACTTATCCATTCCAAGTTTGACTATATCCTTGCAGTCAATCAAATCCTTGCCTCAAACTCTACTGTGCCTAGCTCAGAGCTGCACTACTCAAACACATGGGTGTGCTATAACTTGCACACACAATGGTAAAGCTAGAACTAGGTTGAACCACCCGACGTTCTATCACTTAACTTTTGAGTCATGAACGTGTTCCAACAAATCACTTGGTATCGCTTGCCTAAGTCCAATGTTACGCCTAACCAACATCCCAAAAATTCTTAGAACTTCAGCTTCAATATCCACCAATTCTTTGCATGTTATATTTCTCAAATCTAGATCGAAATCGTATTTGATACGCAATCCTCTATCCTGAGCCATCGCTCAATCACGCTAGAAATCTTGTACTATCTTCCAAGTTTATCACTTGACGCCTATACGTTTTATCTTTCAAAAACTCATTCATCGAATACGACATAACATATAACAATCATACTCTTCCAAACACAATATACATTCCGATGATATCGTCTGCATCCTAACCAAGTCAAAATCTACATTATGTTCAGTCTTCAAGAACAATCTTCAACTTACTTTCATCCTAACACATATCGACTTATATCCAATCCGTTTATCAATACTTTCTTTCTGTTTCCAATATATCCTTGCTGTGACACGATTCATCATCAAGTATCTCTTGCCTTATGAAATCACTATGATACCACGAGTTGAGTCGATCAAAATCCAAGTCAATTTTAATTCGATTTCAAATCCTTAGTATTGCACTACCATCGAGAACATCTTCCAAGCACACGATTTGTATTCATATTTAATGCGTCATCCAAGTTTTCTCTGATTTATTTTATACGTTTAACACTAACATGAATCTGACAAGTCCTCGATATTAACTTATAATTTTGCTTGCACGATCCATTCAATTTCAAGTAATTCCACCGACAAATCTCCAATTTCTATCATTTGTTCCAATCATGTCAAACCCTAACTCTTCTAAGACACATATCTCAAAACCATATCCTAATTCTAACTATTGCTACCACATCACTGAAGTCTTACCCAGGCAAATTCTAAGGTTGATCACACCAACTCAATTTTCGTCAAGGGATTGTCTGCCTAACCACTAGGTTAGCTCACCAGGTCATAGTTACAATCCAGATCACTAACCATAATATGCAAATCTAGAGTAACATGCTCACCTAAAACTAAGGCTAAACCATTATTCGTTCGTTCGGGATATTCTATCCAAGATTGTATTACTCAGATTTTTAACATCAAGCATAGATCATCCTACCCAAACAAAATATCTCAAGACAGGGATACGAGTTCGTTCAACAAAACGTCCTAAGGTAAAATCTATTTCAAACACAATCCTCGATGTATCATGTGATATCGCATGTCAAACCTATCAATTCACATAGTCTATCTTCTCAGAAGTTTCTGCTAAAGTTTACTTATCCATCTATCCAAGTCAATTTTACCAAGTCACGATTCAAATCTCTAAACCATAATCCTCATATCGTATTCTCAAAATCATTCGACATGATTCACGTATTTGTTCACAAAACCATTAAGCACTACTTGCATCAGATTCCAGACTAACTTATCATCGACTTTGATTCATTCTCCAACCATATACTAGAGCAATCCTCAAAACTCACCGAGCTAACCCTTATTATACATTCATTTCATGCGAGTCACAATTTATATCAATTTCTTCCTAAACATTAATCCCGTTCCATCGATCTAAGATCTTTCTTCAAGCATTCATTTTTTCAAATTTGCGTTGATCACAAATCTATCATTCTTCAACTAGAGAATCCTCGAGCCCATGTCTACCAATCTTTATTGTGTTCTATTTTATCGAGTTTGTCCAAATAACCATCGAAAATTCCTTTGTACTATATCGCATTATTCAACCGATTATTAACGTCTAAGTTATACACAAGATCGATTCCTTATCGTTATTTGCGTATCATCAAACCAACTTAATTCCCATCTCTAACATCAAATTTGATTCATCAATTCTTTCGAATCATTGCATATCGTCTATTCTGAATTCTCTTGCGCGCTAACTCTTTCCCCCGCTATCGCTTGATTAAGTTATCTTCCAATCGCACTAGTTCCATTCACATCTAATCAAATTCACCTGTAGCTGCATTCGAGTTTCGCATACCGCTAAGTCTGGAACATGCACATATTCGAGGTGTCCTCCAAGTATATGCATTTCAACCAAGCTTAGCGATAGTAAAATTGGTTCGAGTTTAGCATATCGTTGAGTCTGGATCGTACACATATTTAATGTGCCCCCAAAATACATGTATTTCAACCAGCTTAGCGATAGCGAAGTCAACCAAGCTACTGCGAAGGCACCACAAATTCCATAAAACTTTCAATCCTCGACACGAAGTTCATCTGTTTGATTCCATCCTCACGTATCACATAATCTCTTTTGATTTTCTTGTTCTTCCTCGACCAAGTCATTCATTTCAAATCCTTATCCGACATCATCCTAACTTCTACACAATTTCTATAGAATCGTTCGAGTAATTCTTGCACGAGACACATGATATCAATATTACTAGGCTACATATATTCTAAGGCTCTGCACCGATCTCTTGTACAATTTTGCGTTGCTGACCGGCTCGTTGCTATCCCGAAATCCATGATCCAGAACGTTCCTCAAAGTTTCTCCATATACCACTCAGGTCCAAGCCACACGAAAATCTTTGAAACCATGTTTGTATCGCTAAACATCCAATCGATGTGATCCTTAAAATCCAAACACGATCCTCAATTTCATATCAACAATATCATCTTTCCCAAAATCAGCTTCATTGATAGATATCTCTCAATTTCGTGATTCGAATCCAACTTATCTTATCTGAACGATATTCTAATCTCACACACAAACATGCTAGCACCAAACAAGTCTAATATATAAAACCCATTGCTCAGCCTACAAGGTCTTCTGTATAGCTGTCATGCTCAAGAAAAATACCCATATGAGATCCATTCAACTAGCTAGACTTATTGTATGGAATATCCCGAGGAACATTGAGAGAGAGCGTCTAACGTATTATCCATGAACGAAGTTTCAAGCAGAGAAAATCGATACGAGATAAAGGACGTAAAGTCAAGCTCTGATACCAATATGTCATGCCCCGCATGGCCGTTCATCCTCGTATGGACGTGATTCCGTGCGAGCCTAAGTTGCGCCCGCGCATGGCCAGACATAGAACGGGCGATTAGATAACTAGTTCACAAGGTCGATATAGAGAAAGCATAGAACGAACATAAGTGTGATACAAAAACTAGCTCTTTATTGATTCTGAATAAGTATTATAAGCGGCGCTAGGCTGAGATTACAACTCGCTCAAGCTCTCTCTCTCAAAACAATAAAGACGTGCCAAGTGGCTTACAACATGGAATAATACATAGGCGATGTTCCAATATTATGTCATATATATGTGATTCAGCTCCGGACGCAATAATCCAAGGCTCTAGAGCAAACTCCATGCCTTAGCGCGCACAAGGGGACACTCTGCACCGAATGAGGTTCTCTCGTACCCTGCACACAATCTGGTGGATTATCGGTACATTGAATGCATTAGTGGAGAGGCTTCTCGTCCGCTCAACAAATCCAACACGTTCAATTAGTTATGTGCACTCTATCATTGTTTTCTTTCTAGTAGTTTCTTAGAATCAGTTTCATGGCACTGATGTAAAGCCTAACTCGTGTGGCAGTGCATCGTACGATATAAGAGTAACACGGCGATACTTACCAAATTATCATTCGTCCTTCCATGTCCAAGGTAAACCAAGTTAAACTAAGAACAAATATATATATAAAATCAACGAATCGCATAGTAAACACAAGTGTCACGGGCGTGTTTCTGACTCAGGTAGATGATGTTACACGAATACTCAGGTGTGTTATACTAGGAGTCTCAGGTATTCAGATATAGATATAGATACAGATGTGTTACTCAAAACAGTAGCTAGAATGCAATGACTTGCATGCAGATTGTCGCAATCGAGCCAACTTAATCTATATGACAGAAGGTCACTGGCATGACGCCATAGTGGACAATGTAGTCAAGGTAAAGATGGTGTGCAAGCAAGATACCAAGGGCATTGTACCCATCCTGCCGATACAGGTGACTACTCAGAAGGCTCCATCTAGATCGGATCAGCCCCAGTGGCCTGACGACCGTCCGCGAATAGATTCGAAAATCCACCTTGTGCATAAGTTGTCCGTGATCGCGCGTATCCTCAAGTCTTACAGATTCTCGCATCATGTGCAAGTTCAAGTCAGGGTCTATCATGTGCAAGTTCAAGTCAGGATCTTGTTTACAACTTATCAACTCCTCGAGCCGTCAGATTCAGTACAAAACGAGTGTTGATTCCAGAGATTTCATGATCTTATATTGCTTGATTTTCCTTATTGTAGTCCCCTAGTACGGGAACTGCCTTGGCGATCTAACGATCCCGAAGTCTTTGAATGTTTTTAATTACTTGGCTCAGAATGACTATCTTGATAGCCTTCCTGCCTCAACTGAGTGAACCATTTAATAGTGAATTGTATTAATTCGTGGCATGTTCTATATGATAAGCATAGCGAATATGTAAAGCAGACAAGCATTGGAACAATGTGAATATAACTTTAAGAAAAATATGCGGCATAGCCTTACGTGAAAATATAAGTGGTTACGCTAGCATGAGTCTAAAGAGTTAGTACGAGGAACTAACAATAAACCAAGTTCTTTTCCATGTTCTATGCAAGTAATATAAGATGGGATTATTCCCTTAGCTAAGTGCGTTCAGTTCTTTTGTTAGCATGCAAGGGTTATCACCTAGTGATCTTGCATGTATAATCCAAATTCTTAGGTGTACAGGCCAAGCAAAGACAGGTTCATCGTAGCCACCCACCTGAACGAGGGCTTGCCCCAGCCAAGCGAGACATCGAGTGAACCACTGCAAACTCCAAGTCCAAGTGCTGATATGTCGTTTGAGTCAACTTACATAACTGAGCGAAGTGGGCTGTTACATGCAAGGTTACCATGGGAACACAAAACCATTCTGAATTGTCCAAATGAACAACTCTCTGCTAACTCCTCTTTCTACCAACTTTACTTTTTATTTTTGTAACTGCAACACTACCAAACAAACAGTTGTTTTTTGCTGGAAGAAGCATGGTTGTGACGAGTGGCGGCGGGGGTAAGCGACGGTGGGGGCGAGCTGCTGGGAGGCACAAAAGATGAGGGGGACGAATGGTGGGAGCGAACGGCATGAAGAGAAAACGACGACGGAGAGGCAGGGAGGGGGTCAGCGGTGGGGGTTGGTAGGGTAAGGGGTCAGCGATGGGGTGCGGGGAAGTGGGGAGCGACAGGAAGGAGGGTCTGCACGGCACTTGGGGCAGGGAGAGGGGAAACGGTGTGGGGTTGGGGGGGAGACGATAGTACATGAGGGAAGGGATGTTTCCGTCCAAAAATTTGGATCAAATGGATTGACCGTCGGTCATGGAAGAATTCTGTCTAAAGTGGAGGGACTTATACATTATGGAAAAACAGTGTTGTGCATACATTATGGACGAATTCTGTCTACGCCTCGTACCGCCCCTGGGGGCGCCTGCGTCTCCGCCTTGCGCCGCCCCCGCTCGTCGCCACCCCGCGCCGCCCTCGCTCGACGCCTCCCCCGCTGTTGCTGTTACTGCTTCTTCTTCTTCTTCATCGCCTTCTTCCTAGGATTGTAACAAAAGTGACAGCCCTTTCAATAGGAAGGACTGTCATATTTTTTTTACAGTCCTAATTATTTATTAGAAGGACTGTCAATTTTTTACTGTCTTAATTATTTAGGACTCTCACAATGTTGACAATCCTTGAAATTTTTTTTGGCTGAAACATAAATGTCGTTGGCTTTTATATAAGGATTTGGGCAGCCCACCATTTGCCATTTTATATCAAAACGAGAACTGTATTTGATTTAACAAACTAAGAAAGTACAAAGAAGAGTCCTAGGAGACAATCTAAGTAAAATTTTATTTTATGGGGGTGACGATGGAGGGTTAGGAGTGTAGCAACTTTCTTTACTCCGTGGACGATCCGGTACAGAAGCTCTTTTCTCTCCCTTGAATGTTTATTATCCGATAGCCAGCCAGCCTTTTGCATGGGTGTAATATCCTGTTATTTATAGTCGTTTAGTGGCCGCATGTATTTCGGGCCGCATGGATGGTGGGGTTGGCCACGTGTTCCTTCTCAACGGAAGGGTGCAACAGCTATGCACAGGAATCCGGGCTCTCCTGCCACGTGAATATTTGTTGGGATTTTGTTGTTTGCTGAGTATCTGGGCGATTCTCAACTATGTAGGCGCGACTTGGTCAAATAGACACATGGCCGCTATTTGGTTAGAGAGGACCACTAAGTTGTAACAGCAAAACTTGGTCGTCGTGGAATCTGGGACACATGTGGCCAAAGATGCACTAGACGCACGGAGTCTGGAATGCACGGGACTAGAAACGCATGGACCGCATGGAGTCTGGAACGCATAGACCAGAGTCACATGTGATGCATGGAGTCTAGGACGCGTGGGCCAAAGACACATGGACCGCATGAAGTCTGGGATGCATGGGCCAGAGCCGCATGGGATCTTTTTGTCATGTTGTCCACGTGGCTCGGCACCATCATTGAGACTTCTGCCTTTTAGTGTGTTCTCATCATTCGAGGCGATCAGAAAAATTCTTTTTGTCAGGATTCTTTGCCAGGCGCCATCTTTGTTGTCAGGACGTCATTTCAGGTCGACCTGTGGCCAGTTGTCAGGACGCTTATTTGGACCGCATGAGTGTTCCTTTTATGGGCTGCATGGTGCCCGTACAATCCATCAATTTTATTTTTTTATTTAGGGGGCGCATGGACATCGGTCGTATGGCTGCATCTTTTTCATGCTTCTAGAAGACCCACTTTAAAGTTTTCAAACTGATAACTCTAAAATAATTTGAATAAGAAGGATAGATGTTCATTGAGCTGCATGGGCGAACGATTCTAGGCTGTCAACTGTAAATGAGAAGATTTGGTTCGATCTTTGCACATATCTATTGGGATTTTGTATCTCTTCTTACACGGGGCTCGAGGTGTCAGTTTCTAAGGAGATTAAATAGTATTACGTGGATCGAGGTATCAGGTTTATCTCATTAACCGCTCGGTTCACTGTCTCGATCCCTTCACGCAGTTTTGGAGCATATAAACAGGCAGTCAGGGGGAGAGAGAGAACTTTTGTCTTCTATTCCTCTTTCTTCATGAAGATGCTGGATGTTGCTGTCTCTTCCACCGAGGAGTCAGTCGAGAGCAGGATTGATCCATGGCCCCCTGTTGCAGGAATTCTACTCCGAAGTAAGGGGAACTATGTCTCTCATGAGCCGAGCCTTAGCAAAGTTCTGCCGCGTGGGTGAAGGCTCCCCTAAGACATGTGCAGACCTCCTTACAGAGCTCTGCCGTGTGGGTGAGCACTCCTTCATGGCACGCGCGCAGAACTTGTCTGACATGTGCTCCGATCTTTGGCGAGGCCGCATGGATGAGAAATCATTAATTTTATGCGTGCAGAGCCTGTATGTGGCTTGGCTGCATGGGTGAGGTCTCATCTTGCTTATCCGTACAGACTTAACTGCACGTGGCTGCAGCCTGACAGCGGTATGCAGCGGTTATACCTTTTTAATTTTTGCTGAGACTGACGCGTCTTCTTTATGCAGGTTTTGTCTTTGTTCGTGTTGCCTATGATGGGACATGGAAGGATATCATAACACCCGTTGTTCAGGATAAAAACCAACCTTATGGGGCATTTCTCTAGGATACGCGATCAGTTTGGCAAGAACTAATACAGGAGACGAGGATATAACATCCCGTGTCATACGCTGAGCTGCCCTTGTTCATGTAGCGCGTCAGCTAATTTTCTTCCTTTTATGTGGTTCGCTATCGGCCGGGAGACTGCAGGGTCGATGACATGATTTGGATTAATTGTCATTCCTGTCGTCGGTCTTCCCTCATGGTTGTAGAGCGTCTACTCTTGCTCTTTTCTTGCTATCCATCAGTGTGGATTTTTCATATACTGAGCTTTGCACTATGGAGTTGTAAGCCAGAAATCATTGAGTTTTGCTGCGGGCCCGACTTGTGTCAATAGCGACGATAACACGTAGGGGCGCTTCTAAATAAAAAAGTTTTGTATATGCGAGACTTCATGGAAAATCCTTTAAAACAGGTTTCCATCATATGTACTCATGACCTTGAATACTATGAGAACCCTTGAATGTAATGGATTGCCATCATATGTACTCATGATCTTGAATATTGATTAATGAAGTCTCTCATTTTTAAAAAAAATTGTATGTTGTGAACTTTTGGGTATTGTACTAGAGGATGTAGAACCATACCGTAGCTTTTTAAGGATATCCCACTGGCAAATTTTTGGTAAACCTATTACCCTTTTGCACACTTGGGGTACGAGTAATAGATCCAAAATAAACCCTATCAGAGGTAATATGCACGTGATAGATTTTGTAAATTTAAGGACATCCTGCTAGGAGATTTTGGTGGACCTATTACCCTTTTGCGCACTTGGGGTACGAGTAATAGATTCAAAACAAACCCTATCAGAGGTAATATGGATGTGATAGATTTTGTAGACCCATTACTTTTTGTGCAAGTAATAGGTTTGAGACAAACCCTGCCAGAGGTAATATGGACGTGATAGCTTTTGTGGACTTAACACCACGGACATACTCCTGATTGGGTATGGGTGATAAGTTGGAAGACAATCAATATCAGAGGTAATATGGACGTGATGATCGATGGTCAAGGCCAGAAAGTTTGCTCAGAGGTAATATGGACATGACAGATGTCACGCCCCAGTCCCAAAATACGTAGGACTAGGACACGTAAGCATGCCCGCCGCATGTATATGGCAACTCTAATATATGGAAACCATAATACGTGCGTATGCTGTATAATGAACAATAATTCACAAGTGCTAAAACTATCACAAGTCACAGAGTATAATCTAAATTTCATCCACATAAATCAAATATAAATGAATAAACAATAACCATGTAACTAGATCTCAATATAAAGTATCTAAAGAATGACAGTCGGATGAAAACAAATCCACTGTCGAAATAGAATATAAAATGAGCAAGATAAACTCCATATAAATACAACATCTAACCATCACGAGGCTCGAAGAGAAGACCTCCTCGGAATATAAGTAACCAGTCCGGATCTGCGCTCCTGCGAATACTCATGAACATCTACACCTGAAAATGGACCAGGTCCTCAGAGGGACATAACAAGATACATAGAAGCATGCCATAAAGTAAATACTGAATAAATAAAGGGGGTGTGCTAACCATCTAAGTGAATGCAATTTGAGAACAACTTAGTACGTATGGGAAAGTGTAGGATAGACATATGCTGACGTAATTTACCAACCGTCGTGACTGGCTAGTATATGCCACATATGCCCCCATTCAAGGGCACTCTGCAATCGTCCATCTCCGAGGAGCATGGTATCTGAAATAGTATAACGTCCAACGTTCTATAGAGTGTGGTATCTGCAAAAATAACAAGTGACGTACAACACTCTAAAGAATGTGGTATCTGCAATATATATACGTCCGTATCACTCCGTCGAGTGCAGTATCTGTATAGAGGGTGTAACGCCCCGCTCCGCGCCGGCGTTATGTATCAAGGTGAGTGGGCAGAACTTCGTTCTCTGATTCTTGCACGCCTTAATAAATAACCTGAGTTTTTGCTTGTAATGTTTTCTTAAGAGAATGATAGAACCTGCCTTTCATGTTAATGAACGAACTCACCTAGCTTGTCTTTGAAACAATGCCTGCTTAACGAGAATCCTGAATCGCCTGCTTAGAGTGCATGAATATGTTCACTATCGTCTATGCTTCGAGAGAACCATACTGTGCCTGAACGTGTTCAAGTGATAAGTCGGATTGCCTCGCAACAATGAGTGTATTCTGATGGTTCGTCTCGTCTGCATACTAGAGTTTAATTGATAGTGTTCCATGCATTCGCACGCGGTCGGACAATGGCTATTGGTGGAGAGCTGAACTGCATGTGTCCCGGCTGCTACCATGATAGTGCAAAGCAACCATGAGTCACAGCTGCCTCTAGCATCAGATAAAAGAGTCATTGGTATGCTGGACTAACCGCTACCGATCCTGAATACTCGGGGACCGCCCTGCATATAGCTAAGTCATTGTGTTGGCTTGGATAGTGACTGCCCCTAAGAATGTGCATCGTGTGTCTAACTTTGCATCAGACCCTCGAGTCGCACGAGACACGCTGCGCACACCCTGAAACATTAACGATTTGCTTGCTTGCATATTCAATATGAAACTCTGTTTCCAAACATGTTTCTAAACAAGTAAATCGACTCTGCTAGAACTGCATGAAATGAACCTAGGTAAAACTAGAAAGATCACTAGTAATGTAATGTTTTATAACATGATTACTTAGTGCCTGTTTGAGTGAATGCTTGTTTCTGTTCAGTTGATTTATCTCACCAGTACTTGTATAAAGTGCTGACCCACCAACAGTTTACTTGTTCGTAGGTACTGGATCGTCCGAGAAAGCGATAGGCGTGCCACAGTCCCGAAGACCCGGAATCCTGGTTTCGATTGTCGCCCCGAGAATGCTATCGTATAAGGGGGCATAATGTATGGAACGAACGTGTGCTTTTGCTAAAGGAAACCCAAGTTGCCTCGCTTATCCCGAACACTCAGTTGGCTAAATGCATTGCATTGCAACAAGTCCCTTTCCGCTGCTAACTCGATTGATGCGATGATAGCCAACTATCAACTTAAACGATTGGCCTTGCACGGGCGCAACCCCAGGCCCGTGCGGTATCACGTCCCCCGAAAGCTCGAACGGGCCATTCGCTTGGCTCCCTTCCTCCCTCGCGCCCGCGGGACGGATGCGGTGATTCGCGTCCGGCGTGCCGAGGCACGGTAATTCGTGTCCGGTTCTTTAATTCCCGGCCACACGGGGCGGGGCAGGGCGGAGCGGCGGCCCGGGCGGGACCGGGGCGTGACAGAGGGAGTGGGTGTCCCATACGCCTAATAGTCGTCCTCTCCGTCCAATGTAGATATACAAGTCGTGAACACGACGTGGACATCTCGTACTATGATGCAAGTCTCTATAGAAATAAACAACTAAGCTAAATACCATTACACGTGTTGCTCACACTGATGGCCAGTCGCGCATGAGGCACGCGTCCCTACATAAACTCACTCTATGACGTGTAATGATACGTATCAAGGCCTGGGGAGTTATACCAATAACTCCACAACTTTAGGTGGGTCTACTAGACTCTAGGTCAGACACAAGTCCTAACGTCAACGCCTTCGTTGACTGCACCCGAGTCTTCTCGGACGCGTACATTTATATAATATTAAAATAAATAAACATGTAACTAAAATAACTAAATTTAAATAGTACAATAAGGCAAGATATACTTGCCTGGCAAGAGACCTGCAAAATGTAACGTCCAGATGTCAAACACCAAAAGTCAGAAACTATGGCCTCAGAATGAACGTCTCCGGATGCTGAAATAAATATCACCAATATTTCCAGAATAAGCGAAATAGCTAGAAAACACTACCCTTTCGTCCAATTTGGACACAGGGATAAAACGGTAATTTCGGGCCAAAGTGGGGTCCACATGTGGGCCATATTGCACCGAAAAGCGTGCCAAGGATAAATATCTCTAAAAGGGATAAATTATAGGTCAAACAAACTCTAAATGTCAGTACGAACTCAACGGTATGTCCAGATGTGGATTCCGATGAGCCGAACACAATTTTGTCCAAAAAGTCAATCGTGGGGCCCGCCAATTGGTGACTTGGTCAACTATCTCAGAATTGCGTAAAAATTGGGTCACAGGACCGGCGCGATACCACGAGTCCAGTGGCATAAGTTTTGTCGCATTCTGACGAGCGTGCACAAAATGCGCACGGCTTTTGTAAAAGTCGCGACATTGGAAATTTGCTGCGGATACCGGCTGATTTCGACGCGCACACGCGTCCAAATTAGTTTTCGTAAATTCCCACATGTCCGGGTATACTATGCGCACCTTTTGGTACACTTGGTACACAGCAGGGCGGTCCCGTTTGGCGGAGCGCGCTCCGTTTCATAATTTTTTGGAATTTGGAAAAAGTAAGTTTTCGGATTTTTCTACCTAATTTATTTTAACATACAGCAGCAAATAAAATATTGTATTTGACAGAAAATAAACTAGGTTAGGTGGTCTTCGCATACCAACAAGAAAAACCGGATTCGGATCTCTGTGGTGGGAGATACGAACCCGAGAACATGGGTGGTTGTAACGAATTTTTCTGAGATTTAAATGTTGTAGTTTTTTTCTCGACTTGGAGTCAATTTTTACCTAGGGTTGCGCGTGGTTCGAGATGAACTAATATACAAATATGGAAGGAGGATAGGTGAGGATCATACCAGCGAAGACGGGGTCAAGTTTGGTCGAGCAGGGGCACAGAAAACATAGCGGAAACACATGTACTTTATTGTCCATTCTTGCGCGGCGAAGCTCGCGAGCGCGCGACGTGCGGCGGCTGCGGCGGTCTCCGGCGCCCCGGCGACTGCGCGGCGGTCAGGCCGGAGCTCGGCGTCGGTCGAGGGGGTGGAGTGAATGGAGTAGGGTTAGGGTTTGATTATAAAGAGAGGGAAGTCGGCGGAAGAGAAACCGCAGGGGGGGAATACCGCTCGGGGGGGGTTGCAAAACAGCAACTGCTGCTGCTGTTTTCTTATTCTTCTTTGTTTCTTTCTTACTTATTTCTTTAGTGATTTGCTTTGGTTTGGTTTGGGGTGGGTTATAGGGTATGGGTTTGTGGGTTTGGGTTTGGATCCATTAAGGATCCAAACCCACTATCTTTTCTTTTTCTTTTCTTTTTCTTTTTCTTATTCTAATTAACTAATGTATACATATATGTATATATATAATTATATATATATATACATATATATACTTATAAAATTCTAGAAAATTATATTTGTGCATACCATTAAGCTAGCAACTGTCCACAGGGTCTCCTACATGAAATAAATTAGAGAATATTTATAATGGCTCCAAAAATCCCCTGGATGCACAAACACCTCAAATAAAATTAAATAAAAATCTATTTTCTCTATTTAACTCATAATTACTACAAATAACATAAATATTTAATTAAAATAACTAATACGGTTTATTAAAAAAATTGGGATTTCATAATCTACCCAACTTATAAGAATTTCGTCCTCGAAATTAAAACTAAGCCACGGTAGAAAGTCAGGGATGGCATAAGGTATAAATTAACAAATTAATTTTATACCTTGGTCAACGAATAGGTTCAAAAAATGCTTGCACATGTCGTCCACACGCTCCCAAGTAGATTCTCCTGGCGCGCCATGCTTCCATGCCACGCGGACCAAGGGAATAGATGGGTTCCTCAACACTTTCTCTCGACGATCAAGGATTCCCACAGGTTGCTCTTGGTATGACAAGCTCGGCCTAATGGTGATCTCCGAAAGGTCGAGAACATGGCTGTTGTCTGCCATATATCTCCTAAGCTGCGGCACATGGAATACGTCATGTACTCCTTCAGGTGAAGGTGGTAGCGCAAGTCGATATGCCACTTCTCCCACTTACTTAGCACGTCAAATGGTCCAATATACCTTGGACTCAACTTGCCACGTCCTCCGAATCGAATGGTGCCTCTGGTAGGTGATATCCTCGAGAAGACATGATCGTCCTCTTTGAACTCCAAGGGACGACGATGAAGGTCTGTCCACTGCTTTTGTCTGTCTTGCGCTACTCGCAAGTGTCCTTGTATCTTTTTAACTGTTTCTACGGTGTTGACCACCAATTTCGGTCCCAGAATCTGACGTTCTTCCACGTCACTTCAATACACAGGAGACCTACACTTTTTTTCCCATACAATGCTTCAAATAGAGTTATTTGAATACTCGCTTGATAGCTATTGTTGTAAGAAAACTCCTCATGATGTAGGTGGTCCTCCCATGATCCTCCAAAGTCTAACCTACAAGCCCTCAACATATCCTCCAATGTCTGATTAGTACGCTCTGACTGCCCATCTGTCTGCGGGTGATAAGATGTACTGAACTTCAGACGAGTTCCAAGACTCTCTTGCATACTCCTTCAAAAGTGCGATGTGAAACGCGAATCCCTGTTTGATACAATGCTGACTGATATGCCGTGCAATCTCAAGATCTGTCTCATATATAAGTCAGCTAAAGCTTTTGTAGACTGGCCAACTCTAAAAGGTGAGAAATGTGCTGACTTGGTGAGTCGGTCTACGATTATCCATACTGCATCTCTTACACTTGGACTCTTGGGAAAACCCGTGACGAAGTCCATAGTGATGTGCTCTCACTTCCACTCTGGAATCAAAAGTGGTTGCACTAATCCTGCTGTTCTCTGGTGCTCCGCCTTTACTTGCTGACATACCAGGCATTTAGCTACTAAGCGAGCTCTCTCTTTTCATTCAATGCCACCAAAAATGCTGCCGTAAGTCACGATACATCTTGGTGTCTCCAGGATGAATAGAATATATCGAACTATGAGCTTCGGTCATCAGCTCCTGTCGAATCTCTCTATTTGGAACATAAAGACGATCACCCCATCGTAATGTCCCATCTGCTCCGGGTAAAATTACTTCAATGCCAAGCTCTTGTAAGTCCTCCCATAATTCTCTCTGTGCTGTCAAGAAATAAGCTGCTGGTTTTCGGCTTAACGCGTCTGCTACAACATTAGCCTTGCCTGGGTGATAATATAGCCTTATCTCAAAAATTTTTATCAATTCAAGCCATCAGCGTTGCCTCATATTTAACTCCTTCTGCGTGAAGACGTACTTGAGGCTTTTGTGGTCTGTATAGATCTCCACTCGTTCTCTATATAAGTAATGTCTCCATAGCTTCAGAGCAAATACAACGGCTGTAAGTTCCAAGTCATGAGTTGGATAATTCTTCTCATGCACTCGTAACTGTCTAGATGCATATGCAATCATCTTGCCATGCTGCATCAATATGCATCCCAAGCTTTTCCTTGATGCATCACTGTAGATCACATAACCTCCTGATCCTGATAGAATAGTCAATACTGGTGCTGTGGTCAGTCGCTTCTTTAATTCCTCGAAAGTGGCTTGACATTCGTCGGTCCATATGAATTCTTGATCCTTACAAGTCAACCGAGTCATAGGTGCTGCTATCCATTCAAGAGTCAGTCAATTGTCCATTCAGGTGAAATCTATTTAGACCCCTGATAGCAAAATGATATATTCTTCATCGAAATACTTGAGTTCTGAACTTGACCCAAGTTACGAGGCAAAAAATTTTATGCTGCCATAGTGATGCGTGTATCAGGAAAGTAATAAAATAAAATATAGGTAGGTAGCGAAGGTTATTCTAAAGATAACACAGTTTTAAACTGAAATCAAATCTAATAATAGAGTTTGGTAATTTCCCAAGAAACAAACAGAAATGGCTACAGAAACAATACACTTTTCGTACTTATACTAAACACGAGGTTTCGTCTTTCCGAAATAAGGGAAGACGAAAAACAATAATCAAGAGTTCAAGGGGGAGGTAATAGATTAGAAGTGTGGGGATCAAGGCGTTTAAAGAATTCAAATAGGAATTGTCAAGACAGTTGTGGATTAAAATCCTATTTTGGTAATTCTTATTCACATGCTCGTATCAGTACAGTTATGTAACTGATACGATATGCTCAGACATATCTAGAGGGCAAGTATATTCGTCTATTAATCACTATATATCTCAATCCACGTAAAGTAGTTATACGAAGGACGAACCAAGCGCACTATGGTTGATCAGACCGTAATACACTGATTTTGAAATGTATTAGTGTAATACTCCAATAATACATATATCATGAACAAGCTTGATAAAGAATAAGCTTGCAAAAACCAGGCTTTAATAGCAGTATAAGTCAATGTAGTACAGCAAATATAAGTATGCTAGATTATGATGAGAGAAATTATAAAATAATTCAAATTCATAAAAAGATAAAGCTCTACAATCTCTACAGTTATTATTCTAACTCCTTGTCTAAGTCGCTAGTCGACCAAATAGGGGTATGGCCTTCTACGTTCTATAGTCTTAATAAACACTATCGTCTTATGCTAGTATACAGTTAATGTCATTCAGTTATACTTCAATAATGAGTCAAGAGGACTATGTGTTACTAGGTTGTGAGGCATACTATCCAACTTAAATTAATAAACTAATACTGTAACTGCCTTAAAGGAGATCTTACAAAATAACCTGGTCCTGGTAAATAAAGTAGAACTCTTATTAGGGTACACGAAGAAAAGATCTTGGTACTCATTAAGGTCTCCTATTACATTATATAGGTAATGGTCATCTTAAGTCTTAGTCGCAGTGATTATAATACAAGGTGTCAATAGTAAGAATGAAAAAGTTACTGACCTCAAGGGAAAAGGGAATATAACCTATATTGAGGTGGGGTACAAGTTACGTGATTTAAACTAAGAATAATTAGATCACAATCTAACGGAATAACTCAAACTATCAAGTTCTAACTACGTATCACATAATTAAAAAATTCAAGAGTAACCACTGTAATCCTAGCAAACTATATATCCTAACATAGAATAAAATTGCTTGGTCTTACAATCAGAAGCGTCAGGTGGCACGAATTAAAAAATGAAGAATAAAAGAACATAATTAGTCGTCGCACAAAAGCGAGCACTAAGGGTTCAGAGGAACAAGTCATAAATAGAGCGACTCTGGAAATGTCATGGTTTCTCTAAGGGAAAAGTGGTATAATAATCTCTGTGTTCGAGGTATGACCAAGGAAATATTCTATCCATTCCTCATGGCTTCCTAAGGCATTGTTCGGCTATTATAAGATAAGGTGCTAAAGTTGTAGCCCTCTAGTACTATGTCACCATGAAAAGTTAGGTTTAGTCCTAATGTTTAACCTTGGATTTCTATTGGTTCCTCAATACTAGGGTCAAATACTATGGTCAAATTTCAAACTAATCATAGTAGTGTTTATACTACTCTCAAGTCATACATAAATACATCAAGGGATATTGGTAAATTAACTATAGGTAAGTGATGGTAGGGTTCATTAGGTAATACGGAAGGCTAGGGTTCATTAAGTATCCTAAACTTAGTGATTTGTCAATACTCTAGTTGTATTCGTAATAGGAATGTTACCCTAAGTATCAGCCTATCAACATGGATTCCTATATTCTAGCAGGGGATATACTCAAGAAACTATCAGGGAAGCACATGAATCAAGCAGGATACAATTATGTAAATAGGACAGACTGGAAGGAAGATAAGTCATAGTCAATTATGGATGAGATCCTATACTCTAATCCTAGGTGCAGGCTTGCTCGGTACAGTAACGTAACCGAGACAATATGCTCTGACCTGCATGGGCCACCACTAAAAACATGTCACGCTCCAGTCCCAAAATACGTAGGACTAGGACAGGTAAGCATGCCAGCCGCATGTATGTGGCAACTCCAATATATGGAAACCATAATACGTGCGTACGCTGTATAATGAACAATAATTCATAAGTGAAAAAACTATCACAAGTCACAGGGTATAATCTAAATCTCATCCACAGAAATCAAATATAAATGAATAACCAATAACCATGTAACTAGATCTCAATATAAAGTATCTAAAGAATGACAGTCGGATGAAAACAAATCCACTGCCGAAATAGAATATAAAATGAACAAGATAAACTCCATATAAATACAACATCTAACCATTACGAGGCTCGAAGAGAAGACCTCCTCGGAATATAAGTAACCAGTCCGGATCTGCGCTCCTGCGAATACTCATGAACATCTACACCTGGAAAGGGACCAGGTCTTCAGAGGGACATAACAAGATACATAGAAGCATGCCATAAAGTAAATACTGAATAAATAAAGGGGGTGTGCTAACCATCTAAGTGAATGCAATTTGAGAACAACTTACTATGTATGGGAAAGTGTAGGCTAGACATATGCTGACGTAATTCACCAACCGTCGTGACTGGCTAGTATATGCCACATATGTCCCCATTCAAGGGCACTCTGCAATCGTCCATCTCCGAGGAGCATGGTATCTGAAATAGTATAATGTCCAACGTTCTATAGAGTGTGGTATCTGCAAAAATAACAAGTGACGCCCAACACTCTAAAGAACGTGGTATCTGCAATATATATATACGTCCGTATCACTCCGTCGAGTGCGATATCTGTATAGAGGGAGTGGGTGTCCCATACGCCTACTAGTCGTCCTCTCCGCCCAATATAGATATACAAGTCGTGAACACGACGTGGACATCTCGTACTATGATGCAAGTCTCTATAGAAATAAACAACTAAGTTAAATACCGTTACACGTGTTGCTCACACTGATGGCCAGTCGCGTATGAGGCACGCATCCCTACATGAACTCACTCTGTGACGTGTAATGATACGTGTCAAGGCCATGGGAGTCATACCAATAACTCCACAACTTTAGGTAGGTCTACTAGACTCTAGGTCTGACAAAAGTCCTAACGTCAACGCCTTCGTTGACTGCACCCGAGTCTTCTCGGACGCGCACATTTATATAATATTAAAATAAATAAATATGTAACTAAAATAACTGAATTTAAACAGTACAACAAGGCAAGGTATACTTGTCTGGCAAGAGAGCTGCAAAATATAACGTCCAGATGTCAAACACCAAAAGTCAGAAACTATGGCCTCAGAATGAACGTTTCTGGATGCTAAAATAAACATCACCAACATTTCCAGAATAAGAAAAATAGCTAGAAAACACTACCCTTTCGTCCAATTTGGACATAGGGGCAAAACGGTAATTTCGGGCCAAAGTGGGATCCACATGTGGGCCACCTTGCACCGAAAAGCGTGCCAAGGGTGAAGGTCTCTAAAATAGATAAATTATAGGTCAAACAAACTCTAAATGTCAGCATTAACTCAACGGTATGTCCAGATGTGGATTCCGATGAGCCGAACACAATTTTGCCCAAAAAGTCAACCGTGGGACCCACCAATTGGTGACTTGGTCAACTGTCTCAGAATTGCGTAAAAATTGGGTCACAAGACCGGCGCGATACCATGAGTCCAGTGGCGTAAGTTTCGTCGTATTCCGACGAGCGTGCACAAAATGCGCACGACTTTTGTAAAAGTCACGACACTGGAAATTTGCTGCAGATACCGGCTGATTCCGACGCGCACACGCGTCCAAATTAGTTTTCGCAAATTTTCACATGTCCGGGTATACTGCCCGCACCTTCTGGTATACTTGGTACACAGCAGGGCGGTCCCGTTTGGCGGGGCGCGCTCCGTTTCACAATTTTTGAAATTTAGAAAAAGTAAGTTTTCGAGTTTTTCTACCTAATTTATTTTAACATACAACAACAAATAAAATATTATATTTGACAAAAAATAAAATAGGTTAGGTGGTCTTCGCATACCAACAAGAAAAACTGGATTCGGATCTCTGTGGTGGGTGATACGAACCCGAGAACAGGGGTGGTTGCAACGGATTTTTCTGAGATTTAAATGTTGTAGTTTTTTTTTTCTCGAATTGGAGTCGATTTTTACCTAGGGTTGCGCGTGGTTCGATATGAACTAATATACAAATATGGAAAGGGGATAGGTGAGGATCATACCGGCGAATACGGGGTCGAGTTTGGTCGAGCAGGGGCGCAGGAAACAGAGCGGGAACACATGTACGTTGTTGTCCATTCTTGCGCGGCGACGCTCGCGAGCGCGCGACGTGCGGCGGCTGCGGCGGTCTCCGGCGCCCCGGCGGCTGCGCGGCGATCAGGCCGGAGCTCGGCGTCGGTCGAGGGGGGTGGAGTGAATGGAGTAGGGTTAGGGTTTGGGTTTGATTATAAAGAGAGGGAAGTCGGCGGAAGAGAAACCGCAGGTGGGGAATACCGCTCGGGGGTAGGTTTGCAAAACAGCAGCTGCTGCTGCTGCTGTTTTCTTATTATTCTTTGTTTCTTTCTTACTTCTTTCTTTAGTGATTTTCTTTGGTTTGGTTTGGGGTGGGTTATAGGGTATGGGTTTGTGGGTTTGGGTTTGGATCCATTAAGGATCCAAACCCACTATCTTTTTTTTTCTTATTCTAATTAACTAATGTATACATATATATATATATAATTATATATATACATATATATACTTATAAAATTTTATAAAATTATATTTGTGCATACCACTAAACTAGCAACTGTCCACAGGGTCTCCTACATGAAATAAATTAGAGAAAATTTATAATGGCTCCAAAAATCTCCTGGATGTACAAACACCTCAAATAAATTTAAATAAAAATCTATTTCCTCTATTTAGCTCATAATTACTAAAAATAACATAAATATTTAATTAAAATAACTAATACGGTTTATTAAAAAAATTGGGGTTTTACAACAGACTCCGTCGAAGTTGTGTATTAGAGCGATAGTCCAGAGGTCCTATAGACATGAAGATACGATATAGTTTGGTAATAGAGGTGCACTAGCCTAAGTTAGATGTAGTAATTTTTGAGGAACTTGCAGTTGATAGGCATCAGGAGAAAGTCACCGTTGGGTTTTGCTAGCCGACATGTGTCGTTGGAAAAAACGGTTTCCACAATGAACGGACCCTCCCATTTAGGTTAGAATTTGTCGGTCGTCTTGTGAGTTATAACCATCGGTCTTCTTACTGTTACGATGAGGTTACCTACTTGAAACGTTCTCTAGTTTACCCGTTTGTTGATGGCTCCAGAGAGACGTGCTTGATACAGCTCTATGCGTTGTTGGGCTAAGAGCCATTTTTCGTCGAGTGCTTCTAACTCCTGTAACCGTCGACGGTAGTTATCATCCGTGGTTAGTTGGTTGGAGAGAGCTACCCGTAGTAAAGGAATTTGGATCTCAAGTGGGAGCACCGCCTCACTTTCGTACACCAAAAAAAATATCGTGTTCCCAGTAGCTGTCCGGACTGTTGTTCAGTAGGACCAGAGACATTCACCCAACTTCTCGTTCCAGTCGAGTTTGTTGGAAGACACAAATTTCTTGAGGAGCTTGATGATGATTTTGCTGAATGCTTCCGCCAGACCGTTTGCGGTGGGGTTGTATGCTGTGGAGGCTATATTTTGGATTCGGTTTTTGTCACAAAACCGACAGAAGGCATGACTTGCAAACTGTGGACCATTATTGTTGACGATCCTACGCGGCATGCCAAAGCGATATATGACGTGATGCTTGACGAAGTTAATCACGTTGGCTGTCTTGACTTCAGCGAGTGGAACAGCTTCCGCCAATTTGGAGAAGTAGTCGGTGATTGCCAGGATGAACCGATGTCCCTTTGATTAAGGCGGACTGATTGCCCAATGATGTCCATTCCTTATGCCTCAAACGACCAAGATGCTACCGTTGGGTGTAGAAACTCGAATGGCTGGTGGATGAAGTCCGCATGGATTTGGCATGCTTGGCATTTTATTACGTAATCAACAGCATCTACAACCATAGTCGGCCAATAGTAGCCCATTCTCCGAAGACGGTCCTGTAGCTTTAGACCGGGTTGATGTGCCCCATAGACGCCGTCGTAAGCTTCGCAGAGGGCTTATTTTGCTTCTGCGTTCGACAAACATCAGAGCAGAAGGCCGTCGTAGGACCTACGGTACAACATTTTGGTCTCAGTGTCATAATAAATACGGAGGGAGCGTCTTCCGATTGAAGTAGCTTTCTTTGGGTTTTTAGAAAGAATTTCATAGACTGCATAGTCGATGAATGGAAGCCTCCAATCTTGAGTATCGGTGTCGACTCCCGCTGCATAGTTGAGGCATAAGTATAGGTTGCTTTTGGAACAGACCAGTTCTTGACCGGTTACTGTGATGAACTGATAGATATTGTCTAGGACTGCCAAGGAGGCAACGAGGGCGACTAAAGCGTCTACCTCAATATTTTACAACCGAGGGACATGCTCAATAAAGAACATCTCGAACGTTGTGATGATGCTGTGTGCATCTTGGTCGTAGGGGATCAAGTCTTTGTTTCAGACTTCATATACTACCCGAACTTGATTGACGATTAGCTAAGAATCGTTGTAGGCTTCCAAGTACTCTATCCCTACATGTTTGGAGAGCTAGAGTCCGATGATTAGGGCATTGTACTCTGCCATATTATTATAGTATGGCTCCGTGAGAGAGTATGCGCGATTGATGACGAGGCCGTATAGGGAGATCAATACTATCCCGACCCCAACGATGATGTTGCCTTTGGGCCCTGCTCTTGAAGCACCGTCAAAGAACATTCGCCAAATCGCTTTGTGTGAGATGACGTTGGCGTCTGCCACTTCATCTGGAATCTCTTTATTGAGCTTTGAGGTTTCTGACCCCGGGTGGGCTGCCAGAAAGTCGGCCAATGCCTGACCCTTGACGGCCTTCCGTGGGACGAATACCATATCGTATGAAGATAATAGTATTGCCCAGGTAGCCAAGCGAGAACTGAGTGCCCTAGGTTTGGTCATGAGGACCCTGAGGGGGTTGACTCGCGATATTACATGAATGGTCTGTCCATCCACGTAGTGTTGAGTTTTCTGGATGGTGAATACCAGCGCAAGGCATTCTTTCTCGACGACGATATATCTATGCTCTGGGCCGACCATCATCCGGCTGAGGTATTATACGGCCTACTCGTGACCTGAATCTTTATTCTGGGCTAACATGGCACAGAGAGAGTGATCTATTGCGCGTACATAGAGCAGGAATAACTTTCCCATGACTAGGGCCATCAGCACATAAGGGTTTGATAGGTATTCTTTAATGTTGTCGAACGCTCATTGGCATTCTTCATTCCAAACAAAGGATACACCTTTCTTCATGAGCTGTGTGAACGGCCGATAACGTCCAGAGAGGTTTGGTAGAACCTCATGATGTATGCCAACCTACCTTGGAGGCTACAGAGTTTCCGGAGGTTCCTTGGCGGGTGCATCTCCAGGATGGCCTTGGTTTTGTCGGGGTCTATGTGAATACCCCGGGAAGTGATGATGAAACCCAGGAATTTGCCGCTGGAGACTCCTAGGAAGGACTTTGTAGGGTTCATCTTGAGGCGGTGCGCGCGCATTAAGTCTAACACAGTCCTCAAGTCTTGGAGGTGATCCTCCTTAGAGCGACTATTGACGACGATGTCGTCGATGTAGCATTCCACCGTCTTGCGCAAAGGTTCATAAAAAATGGTGCTCATATCTCGCTGATATGTAGCCTCTGCGTTCTTCAAGTCGAAAGGCATGACCGTATAGCAGGATACGCCTATCGGGGTCCGTAATGACGTATATTTCTCATCGTCGGGAAACATCTTGATTTGGTTGTAGCCTGAGAAGCCATCCATGACGGACATGCGCTCGAAGCCACAAGTGTTGTCGATCATTACGTCGGTGATTGGAAAAGAAAATTCGTCTTTGGGACATGCCGCATTTAGATTACGGAAGTCGATGCAGACTCGAATCTTCCGTTCTTCTTAACAACATGCACGAAATTGGCTACCCAGTAGGGGTGTTTCTCCTCGCGGATAAAGCCACTAGCTATCATCTTGTTGACTTCAGCTTCGATGGAATCCATCACGTCTGGCCGGAATTGTCGTTGCTGTTGCTTGACTGGTTTGTCGTCCGGCCGAATATTAAGTTTGTGGGCCACGATTTGGGGGTCCAGTCCTGGTATGTCTTTGTAACTCCAGGCAAAGACATCGATGTATTTTCTGACGAGTTGTAATAGGAATTGTCGATCTTCGTCGAACAGATTTTTGATGACGAAGATAGGCTTTGGGGAGGTCTCGTCACCTATATTAACTTGAACGACTTCATCCTTGGTAGGAGGTTCCCGCTGTTCAAATCGTATCTCCCATTATGAACACAGTTGTTGGGCCCAAGGTTTCATCTCAAAGAGCTCGGCTGGATCTTCGTTGTCTTCCTCAAGGTCGGTAGACACCATGTTGGAGGACAGTGTTTGTCTAAGCATATTCTCGATGCTGACATCGGAGTCACAGGATGAAGATTCTGAAGAGTGTGAGCGCTCTTCTTCTTCTTTATTTGATCCCTCGGGGGTTGTGGGAGGCGTTACATATCCTAAGCCATGCTTAGTCTTGTGATAGTAATCATCGGGCTTGTCCGCAGGGGAGAAAAGTCGTAAAGGCGCCCTTCGGCCTTTGCTGTAGTTTAATCCTTTGTTGACCTCTAAGTTGTATCCCATCTTTTGGATGAGAAGATGAGCTTGCGCGCTGTACTAGTAGAGTGGCATTCCGCCTATCTCAGATTCTGGTTCTTCTTCTTCTGGGATGAAGGACCGGGGGCATTCCACTTTGCCGAAGATGATGATCTTATCTCCCTGCTTCCTGGGTGAGACTAAGAAATAAGAATCTTGGCTAGAGCGAATCCGGTGCACGGGGCAGAAAGTGGTCACTTGTGTGTGTAGATGAAGGTCCAAACCGTGCTCCAGGGAGTAGAATGTACTTATATGCATACGCTCCGAGTAGTTCAAAGATAGTCCTTTATTGAGGAAATACGGTATCTCTTCCGGCGGGATTACATTGTCAGGGGAAGGGATGTTGACATTGGCGGATATATATTCCTCCACCTCATTCTTCTACTCGGCTACCCCCAGCGTAAGCGAAGGATTTGGTAGTTTTCTGCGTAATTTTACCACCAAAGGTCCGAAGGTTGTAGCCGCGGTCGGGGTTTCCTTTGGCGGTCGACTCGGCCTATGAAGACGAACGACCAATGGTTCGAAAGGCGTAGATATGGCAGAATCTTCTCTTGGTGGCCGATTCGGCTTTCAAAGGCGGACGGCCATTGGTTCTGGCGACACCGAAGGTACCGGAGGTTCAGGTGCCTTCCCGCGCATTTTGTCGATGAGAGGTGCGACCGCATCGGGAGTACGAGCCTTAAGGCAGATTCTCATAGGCATCTCGGGTGCTGTTGTGGCCTCGGCTTCATTGTCGGCTTTGTTGCCACCTTTATGTTGGCAAACTTTCTTGTAGAGAATCAAGTCAGAGTAGTAGATCTCGATACCCTTAAATGGATAGACGTTAGTGAACTCCATTTTGACAAAACCATGTTCGACTATATATTTTAGGCACTGGTGGAGGAAAAATTACACAATCCTGTGTTAATGTATCCACAGATGCCCCAATAAGATATTGTAGGATGTATCTACGTCTATGACGTAGCAGGTGACCTCAGTTTTTAAGTCGTCGATCTGGCATTTTAGGCAAAAAAATTCCAGAGGGTAGCTCCACCCCTTGTTGAAGCTAGTGATGGTGGTATTGGTGACCGCCAGACGATGCATCAGGATCCCCGGGGTCTGAAGCAAACTTCTCGGGATGATGCTAATCGACAATCCTGGGTTGATATGCATTCGGTCCACCTTGATATCGCCAATATATCCGGTGTAGTACAGGGGTCGATCGTGACTATTGTTCTTGAGAAACATATCCTGTTGCGAGAAGACGATATTGGGTATCGCATCCATGGTGTTATTGCAATATGGACAAGCAGCAGGATCTTCGGTTGGCGGCTTGACTTGCGCTAGGTAGACATCAGTGTTCTGTAGTGCCACACTCAGGGCAGCCCGAGTGTCTTTAGAGAGCCGCAAAAGCTCAAATAGTGATAATTTTGTCGGAGTGTGGGTTAATTGTGCCAAGATATCGAAACTATAGGGCCTTTCCAGCCCTTGTGGTGCATCCTTGCACAATGGTTTATCGAAGCGTGTCTTTCTCTGTTTGGACTTATCCACCGGTGGAGGCTGAGATGGCTCGGGATCCATGGTGATAGGTGTGACAACCGGGGGTGTATCGCCGTGCATTGGTTGGTATATTGCGTCTGACCTTGTTGTACCTACTTTCAGCTCTTTAGTCGAGGAGGAAACTGTGCAACAGATCTTGGATTTCCTGCCTTTGGATTTGGCGGTGGAGGATGCCGCGTGCTGTGTGAAATCTGACACGAGGTCGAAATAGACTCACATGACCTCTCCACGTGGTGTGGCAAGAGGTATTAGCCTGGCCGTCTGGTCTCGAACAGCTGGAAGGATGACCACTTCCATGGTCGCCTTAGGGACCGGAACTACTCCATCTTAGGCTTCTGTCGGTAGAAAGTTGCCAAACTAGAGGGACACCATGTTGGCAGCTCCCGTTACGTCATCGAAGTCCAGAGAAAGAGCTTTAGTGTCTATCAGACGTTGGATATACCGCTTCAGGGTATAGTACTCCTGCGTCGGGTGATGGACGTAGCGGTGGAAGTGACAGTACTTCGGGTTGGCAATCTCCGCTGCCTCAGGCTGACATCTGACGTCGGGGAACCAGATTTTACCTCAATGCATCAGCATGTCGAACATGGGTTTGACATCAGCATCTTCGAAAGAGTAAGTCTCCTTTGGTTTTGGAGGCTCCGTCGGCTTTTTCTCAGGCTTCTTGGTCAAGGTAGCGACCATAGCCTATTTTTTCTTTCCGTTGCGGGTGCTATTGCTGCCATTGTTGTTGTTGTTGTTGTTGTTGTTGCTGTTAGGACGCTTGTCCATTTCCTCAGCAAAAGGGATATGGATCCCCAAGTGCCGAGCGTCTTTGTGCTTTTTCTCGGCGTTGACAGCCTTACAATGAATGTCGTCCAGTCCTTGAACTGGCTCTCGCCCATCCTGAGGCTGACTGTCGGGTGCATGTTCTTTTGGCACATCTCCATGAGTGTGGCCTCGGGATTGCCAGGAGAAAACCTTAACGCGGCCTGTCAGAACTGCTCGATGTAGTTTCTCGTCAATTCCTTCTCTTCTTGGGTGACGTCCATCAGAGAAGACATCGTCATATCATTTTCTGCCTCATAGAATCTGTTGAGGAACAGACGCTTGAGGTCGTTGAATGATGAAATACAATTATCTTCGAGATTATAAAACCAATCGAAAATTACCCCCGCCAATGACCCGACGAAGATCATGGTAAGGATAGCTTCGCTGCGGGGTAAGTATCCCGTGGTGATCTCGATGTAGCTCATAAAGCGGCGAGGGAAGGACTTCCCGTCAAACATGTTAATGTTGAAGGGCTTGTACTTGGGCGGATATGGTACATCTCTCCACTCTATCAGGTATGGTTGCCGCACCCTGAGATCACGGAGTGAGTCCCGATTGCTCATAGAGTCTAGGCGAGGCCGAAGTTCTCGGACCTCCCTCCTTGCTTCCTTAGTTTCATCTCCTGCCGAAGGCGCGGACGAGCCAGGTAGGAGAGGATTACCGTCCGCGGGTGGAGCGGTCGTGTTTGAATCCCCGTTGGTCCCGGGGTCCAGGTTTGCTTGTCCAGAGGCTCTTGCTGGCTGGGAGGCCATGTTTGTGTCACGACCCGCACCCGGTATAGGGGTACGAGAGCGTGGGTACGTCCAGCCTACGCCGCAGCATCGGCGGTAGAACGATGTCTAGGTCATGTAACTATCTAATCAATCTCACATGAATATCCAACTCCATAAGGAGACATGGATATCACAATATAATGCTGAAAGCACTCAATCACATAAGCTAAAGCACGATGAGATATCGAAGCAAGCAATGAAATACAAGACAAGTCTAACGACAAAATAACCATACCTGCAATCAATAACATCCAATCCTCAAGTGTGTCGGAAATAAGTCCACTATGTCACAGTCTGGAAAAATATATCCAGTCAGGATTGGAACGAAATATACCTCTAACAGCAGTTCCACATATATTGATAAAACTATAATACAGTGTAAAGAAATACAGACAGATGTAAAAACTGGCAATAAGGAATACTGAAGCATGGATATACTGGAAACAGAAATACTGGAATAAGGAATACTGAAGCATGGATATACTGGAAACAAAAATACTAGAATAAGGAATACTGAAGCATATAATGTACATCTAGAAATGAAATAGAAATTCAAGTACACACTAGAATAATGAATTGGTATATAAAGGTGTACAAGAACAATAACTAGAACATGTGGGGATGCTAGATCAATACACTAGAGATACATGTCAAAAATTATCTAACTAAGTGTGTGAAATATCAGCATATCATGTGATCGGCTTGGGACTGACGAAACTCATTACATTGGTTAGCGATCATCCCTGAGGTCAGGCTAATCCATCCGGATAGCTATGATGCGAGTAATAGTCAGGCTAACCATATGTAACAGTGATGAAGCATGTAATGGTAAGGCTGCACCGACGTGAGGCGTGGGTGAGCTATGCTGCATGTAAGGTTGGGTATGATCACATAAGCTACTAATATTTCCCCATTTTTTCCCCAACTAGCACGATGGATTCCCGATCACGACTCCTCGTGACAGGTCTCAATGATACCAACTCATGTAAAGAACAGTGTCAGAGTCATGTATGCTATACAACAAGAGTTATAGAAATAATCAACATAAGGGAAACTGTCCGAGAATGTACTCGCCTTGGGTCCTTAGTTGTCAATACCAATGTCCTGTCTTAGAGTATCGTCTGGATGATCCGACAGTCCTATAGACATATCATAAACAATACAACATTTGCATCAGATGCTACACTAACATACAATCAAAATACACTGAACTCGGGACTACGCTAGGTATGATGCTGGTCAACTAGGGTCATCTAGTAGATAGACCAAATATATATATATATATATATATATATATTTATTAATTATAATTATGAATACTCAATACATACATAATATATATAGTTGTACAATATATACATGTATATATACATCATATTGAATGATGTACTCGTACTAGACATATATACATATTATACTATACCAATTGAACAATAATATATATATATATATATATATATATATATATATATATATATATATATATATATATATATATATATATATATATATATGCCAAAATACATTTAATTATATATCTATTAGTTTAAGAAAAGCTTATATATATATGTACCAATAAAATATACTATATACTTGTATACATATATATTTATATATTTATCAAAACATACGTATTAATGTATATTATGCTATATATATATATATATATATATATATATATATATATATATATATATATATATATATATATATATATATATATATATATATATATATATATATATATATATATACCAAAAACATTTTTACCAAACATATACTAATACTAATTTACTAATTGAATTTATACTATGTGTACATATACATACTACTAGATATTCAGAATATACTAAACATATACGAAATATATATATATACATATACCAATTATATTAAATACATACTAAATACATATATATATATATTTTTGAATACTAATAGAGAAATATCATATATATATATATATATATATATGCCATTCATTAATATTGATACATACAAATACTAATACACTAATTTAATTTATACTAGTATACTTTTTATTAAATACATTTTATATAAAATAAACCAATATATATACATATATATATATAATACACATACTATATTACGTATATGAATACAATATACTAAGTATTATACTAATACATAGGTAAAAAATACTATGAAGAGGGAAGAGGGACTCACAGTCGATGGTGGTTGTGCTGGCCGCCGGAGAAGAGGGGTGGTCGTGGAGGGCCTGGCCGGAGCTGAGAAGCTTGGCCGGGAGAGGAATGATTGGTCGGAGTCGAGGGATGCAGGGATGTCGGGGTCGGCTCGGGATGGTGGTGGTAATGGAGTTGATGATGATGGCGAGGGTGGCTACCGGAGTGGGAGCTGGAGGAGGTCGGGGTAGATGTAGGGAGGAGTACAGTGGAGTTGGCTGGAGCTCGACCGGAGTTGAAGTGGCAGCGCCGGGGTAGGATGCTCGGGATGGTGGTGGTGGTATTCGACTCGAGTGGAGGTGCTCAGGAGTCGGCCGGGTGGAGGAATGCAGTGCCGGGGAGATGGAGATCGGGGAGAGCTGTGTTGCCGGAGCTGCTGTTTGTGGTATTAAACGAAAGAACGAAATGTATATAATGCGAGGTTTGCACGAAACCCGCCTTCTTTGGTTTACAAACAAACTTGTACAATTTGATCCTATACGAGGATGTAGGAGTACAATTTATTTAATCTGGGTAGATGATTGCCATAGGTGTCTGATCTGCAGTCGATCACTTTAGCCCTTGGACTACACGATGGTGAAGAAGTGCCGTGGAAGACAGAAAGCAGCTTCGTAGGTGGCGAAAGAGGATGGATGCACGAGGCCAATGTCGTCGATCGCTACTCTTCGCCTGAGCTCTGGATGCTTCTCTCTCTCTCTCTCTTAAAGACTCTCTGATCTCTCCTCAATCTCCAATGTTTCGACCCGTGGTTCGATCTTCTTTCAAAGCTTCGACCTTGCTCGATTTTTAAAGTCTCGACCTTTGTTCGATTTTTCGACCTTCTCCTCTGTTGATAGAGGTCTCTATTTATAGAGTTTTGGTGACAGTGACCACTCAATCGGTGTGGAAACCGAGTAGTGGAAAGTATAGCACCCTTTTACACAACGGTTAAAATAACCAAAGCCTGCGTATAGATGATCTTTTGAATGAGCGTGTGACGCGGGTCCAACTAAGGGACAAAACGCGTATAATCGCTACGAAGATCACGACGTAGAAGCCACGTAGGTAGGTATCCCTCGTGTAGAAGAGGTTGGCATAGAAGCCAATGTCTGTCACCATGGCGTAGAAGCCAAGTAGGCATAGAAGCCGAGTAGACATAGAAGCCTGATGGCATAGAAGCCGAATAAGCACAGAAGGCCGAATGAGCATAGAAGCCGAACGAGCATAGAAGCTGATGAGGCGTAGAAGCCGAGCGGGCACAGAAGCTGAATGGGCGTAGAAGCCGCTACATAACGTGCCAGAGTGATCGTAGAGGCCGAGCAGTCACAAAAGCTGAATGGGCGTAGAAGCCATCTTGTTTGTGGTATTAAACGAAAGAACGAAATGTATATAATGCGAGGTTTGCACGAAACCCGCCTTCTTTGGTTTACAAACAAACTTGTACAATTTGATCCTATACGAGGATGTAGGAGTATAATTTATTTAATCTGGGTAGATGATTGCTATATGTGTCTGATCTGCAGTCGATCACTTTAGCCCTTGGACTACACGATGGTGAAGAAGTGCCGTGGAAGACGGAAAGCAGCTTCGTAGGTGGCGAAAGAGGATGGATGCACGATGCCAATGTCGTCGATCGCTACTCTTTGCCTGAGCTCTGGATGCTTCTCTCTCTCTCTCTAAGACTCTTCGATCTCTCCTCAATCTCCAATGTTTCGACCAGTGGTTTGATCTTCTTTCAAAGCTTCGACCTTGCTCGATTTTTAAAAGCGACTTCTACGCCCATTCAGCTTCTGTGCCCGCTCGGCTTCTACGCCTCATCAGCTTCTATGCTCGTTCGGCTTCTATGCTCATTCGGCCTTCTGTGCTTATTAGGCTTCTATGCCATCAGGCTTCTACGCCTACTCGACTTCTATGCCTACTTGGCTTCTACGCCATGGTGACAGACATTGGCTTCTACGCCAATCTCTTCTACACGAGGGATACCTACCTACGTGGCTTCTATGCCGTGATCTTCATAGCGATTATACGCGTTTTGTCCCTTAGTTGGACCCGCGTCACACGCTCATTCAAAAGATCATCTATACGCAGGCTTTGGTTATTTTAACCGTTGTGTAAAAGGGTGTTGTACTTTCCACTACTCGGTTTCCACACCGATTGAGTGGTCACTGTCACCAAAACTCTATAAATAGAGACCTCTATCAACAGAGGAGAAGGTCAAAAAATCGAACAAAGGTCGAGACTTTAAAAATCGAGCAAGGTCGAAGCTTTGAAAGAAGATCGAACCACGGGTCAAAACATTGGAGATTGAGGAGAGATCGAAGAGTCTTAGAGAGAGAGAGAGAGAAGCATCCAGAGCTCAGGCAAAGAGTAGCGATCGACGACATTGGCATCGTGCATTCATCCTCTTTCGCCACCTACGAAGCTGCTTTCCGTCTTCCACGGCACTTCTTCACCATCGTGTAGTCCAAGGGCTAAAGTGATCGACTGCAGATCAGACACCTATAGCAATCATCTACCCAGATTAAATAAATTGTACTCCTACATCCTCGTATAGGATCAAATTGTACAAGTTTGTTTGTAAACCAAAGAAGGCGGGTTTCGTGCAAATCTCGCATTATATACATTTCGTTCTTTCGTTTAATACCACAAACAGCTGCAGGCCAGCTGTGGGAGGTTGTGGTTGAGTCGGTGGAGCTTCGGTCGCCGGCCGGAGACAATGCGGAGGACGGCATCGTGGGGGAGAGCTGCTGGGTGTAGTCGGCTGCTCGACGCTCGGGGTTGAAGAGATGGCCGGAGGGAATGAGTAGGGGTGGTCGAGAAGGAGGAGCGGGTGCAGCAGCGTCGGCTGACCGGAGCTCGGCCGGGAAGATACAGTAGCTCGCCGGAGTTAGGCCGGTCGGGTTGGCTGGGTATAGGGTCTGGGTTTAGGTGTTGGTGATGGTGGTTTATTTTTTTGAAGAAATAAAAATGGGGAGGTTAGATTTTTTTATGTGGGAGGAGTAGGTGACTCCCTAGAAATTAGGGCCGGCCAAACCTAGTGATAGGGTTGCTTTGGAAAAGGGGTTAAGGGAACATATAAGGGGTTGTGTGGTGGGGATGGTTCCATTTGAAATGGAAGGCCTAGATTCAACATGGGAAAAATACAAACAAAAGAAAGGAGGAGAGAGGGTGTTGGGTTGAAAAGTCAAAGATAGGGGGTTGGTTTCTTCATTTGGGTTAAACCAATAGGATGGTGACACATCATTGCAATTTTGCAATTAAGTCCCCAACAAATTAGAAAATTGCACAGAAGTGGATTTCTGGATTTAATTAATTAAAATTAGATACAATCGGTGTTTTAAAATTAATTAGGAGTACATGGGGCCAAAATTAGGTTGGGTCACAAATATCATTAGTGAAGAAGACTCAGAACAGAATATTATCCTAATTTGGGTCACACGAAAAATGGGTCAAGATTGCCTCCAATCTCGATTGGAACGCACAACGATACAAAATTAGAATTTATTTAGAAATTAAATAAACGTCCGCGACGAATATTGTGCGGCTAAAATGAAGCACAAGAGAGCATGATTACGAGTTGCAAAAAGGTCAGAATGGAAGGCAGGCATGTCTAGGGCAAGGCTGTAAAATTTGTTGGAAAGCAAAAGCCAGGGTAGCGCTCCAAATATCGAAGCAACGACAATGCGCAACAATTAAATAAATTTACAGTAATTAATTACTACCTCCAATAATTTAATTCTAAATAAAACAATTAAAATACATAATCCCATAATTCGGACAGGTGTTCGTCTAGTGGGCTTCTAGGTCAAGTCTACCAGCTCAAACATTAATGAACACTGAATATATATAATATATTTAAATACACATCTCATGCAATTATTTAATTTAAATACACATATCGAGAAATCATTTAATATAAATACCATAATATAAATAGTATATAAAAAGTCAAAAATACCCCTATTTTGGGAATGTGGTAGTGACAGTTTGCCTTGATCTCCAGCATTGTCTGGGTCAAGGCTTTCATTGATGAACTCATTGTAAGCATCATAGTTTCGAGCATCTCGAGGTGCTGTCGGTCACTAGGGCCTTCATGGTCATCTCCGTCCATATACACCGTCCTCACTCGGGGAGAAATGGAGGGGGCAGTGGATGCCGTGCTCCCTGTTTCATACCTTTGTAGTGAGTAGTCTTCAAGGAGGGTGGGAGTTGCTGTGTATTTCTTGGATTCGAAGGGGATACTACTTCCAGCGTAGAAGGTTGTGTCATCTTGGTGGGAGTAGCTATGCTCTGGGATCTCGGCATCCGTTCTTTTAGAATCATAGTCTCCTCGGAACGTCGGGTTGTCACGTAGATCCAGGGGGACACTACCCCTAGCTTGGGCCACCCCCAGGGGTTTCGTGGATGAACTACCTCCAAGAGCTGACAGCGTCTTCCTTGAGCGGGTGTCTTAGAAGACGCCATCCACGGTGCCGTCGTTGGCCTTCCAGGTAATCGCCTTCGTGATGCCATGGTAGAGGGCGCTGGACTGGAGGTATCCGACTACGTTCTTCCCTTGGTGGCGGGAAGCTTTCCAGTTGAGTAGCATGAGGCGAATGTCAACTCCTCCCCCTTTGATAATTGCACCTGATCTCCGGGTTGCCGCCGGGTAGGGGATTCCTGGTGCAGTCGCTGGAAGGTCGACTCTTTGTCCGTGAGTACTGTTGTTTTATTGCAGCATCAATTGATAATGATGCTAGCACAGTTGTACCTCGGAGAGGGCACGTCGCACGCCGCAGTAGTTTTCTTTGCTTTGCGTTCATGAGTAATCACGTCGTACAAATCATGCGAAGGGTGTTTTACATTTGCATCCTCTTTGTGAGTCCGGGTATCCCGGGCACACGGATGCGCAGGCGCTGTGTTTGCTCTCTGGCCTGGGGTTCGTACACGAACTTGCCCCGAGGTACTGATGGAAGACTTTTGAGACTGGCCCTGTCTATTGGTCCTTGTAGGATGGACGCAAGGGTCGATCTTGTACAATTGTCCATCAGAGGCTCGCGTAATAACTAGCGTATGAGCAGTTGCTCGGGCTTGACGGACTCGCACTGTCCTGGGCATCTTCAGTTTAGCTACCGCAGGCGCGTAGTATGAAGAGTCCAGCTTTGGGTTTTTACCATTCTCAGTGGGTCGCATAGGATATGCGCCGCATGAGATACGGTCGAAAACTGAGGTTCTATTGCTATTGGGGGCGCAAGCGGGCTGCTGTCTGCGGTTGTGAGTTGATGCTGCATGGACAGTCTTATGCGACCTCCTCTTTGGCCTCATAGAAGCTGTCTCAGCACCAGGACGTCTGGCATCATAGTGTTTACCTCTGCCAGAGTCTGAGTGCTGAACAGTCTCTGCGTCAGCCCGAGATGCCGCATAAATATGGACGTTATGGGTGTTCGTCCGACGACCGTCATGGGCAACAAAGTGAGAGGCTGGAAGCGTTTGCTCCGCAGCTGGGTGGGGCGCTGCGACCTTGGCCACCCATGTTTTGCGGGTCCTCGAGTGGAAAGCACCCTTTCGGCTGGAAGAGGTTATCGCATAAACAGTGGCTGCATGATGTGCGGGCGCTGCGGCATGGAGAGGGATGGGGAGCTCATGCTCCGTAGTTGGGCGAGGCTCAGAGGCCTTTGCCACCTACGTCCGACGGGTCTTCTTGGGTTTTGCTTGCCTCGGAGAAGGACTCGCGTTGTCTCCGGAGAGCATGTCCTCGAACACTTGCTGGTCGAAGCGGACCACTAGCATCTTTTGCGTCGAGCCGAGCTTGACCGCATCAGATTGTGTCACCGCCTTCTCAACAGAGGAGAAGGAAGTCCCCAGCAGAGTCGCCACCGTATTTGCCATTTTATATCAAAACGAGAACTAAGAGAATTGAATTTGATTTAACAAACTAAGAAATTACAAAGAAGAGTCCTATGAGACAATCTAAGTACAAATTTATTTTTTGGGGGGTGACGATGGAGGGTTAGGAGTGTAGCAACTCTCTTTACTCCGTGGACGATCCGGTGCGGAAGCTCTTCTCTCTTCCTTGAATGTTGATTCCTCCGTGGACGATACCATGTTATTTATAGTCGTTTAGTGGCCGCATGGATTTTGGGCCGCATGGATGGCGGTGTTGGCCACATTTTCCTTCTCAACGGAAGGGTGCTACAGCTATGCACAGAAATTCGGGCTTTACTGCCACGTGAACATTTGTTGGAATTTTGTTGTTTGTTGAGTATCTGGACGGTTCTCAACTGTGTAGGCGTGACTTGGTCAAATGGACACATGGTCGCTATTTGGTTGGAGAGGACCACTCAGTTGTAATAGCAAGACTTGATCATCGTGGAATCTGGGACACATGTGGCCAAAGACGCACGGGACGCACGGAGTCTGGAATGCACGGGACAGAGACGCATGGACCGCATGGAGTCTGGAACCCATGGGCCAGAGTCGTGTGACGCATGGAGTCTGGGACGCGTGGGTCTGAGACGCATGGACCGCATGGAGTCTGGGATGCATAGGCCAGAGCCGCATGAGATCTTATTGTCGTGTTGTCCACGTGGCTCGGCACCATCCTTGGGACTTTTGCCTCTTAGTGTGTTCTCGTCCTTCGAGGCGATCATGAAAATCATTTTTGTCAGAATTCTGTGTCAGGCGCCATCTTTGTTGTCAGGACGTCATGTCAGGTCGACCTGTGGCCAGTTGTCAGGATGCTTGTTTGGATCGCATGAGTGTTCTTTTTCTGGGCCGCATGGTGTCTGTGCGATCCATGAGGATTTTTTTTATTTGGGGGACACTTGGACGTCGGTCGCATGGCTGCATCTTTTTCATGCTTCTATACCCTCAAGCAAAAAAATTGGGTAACAAATTTATAAATAAATAAATAAAAATTGGACTGTTCTAAGTAAGTATTGTAGTGCCTATAAAATTTGCCTAACTAAACAAGATCGAAATCACTCAATTTATTGACCAGTAAAATACTACCTGTAGGGACACATTTTCTCTCTCTTCTCTCGGATTCTCTTTCCCCCTTGGCAACAACAAATCAAACAAACATAAATAAAAAGAAGAAAAAAGTAAACATTTATGACCAAAATCATCCTATAAAGGCCACTACTATTCTCCAATCTCCACCAATCTCTCTCTCTCTCTCTCTCTCTCTAGGTATAGGTATGCAGTTGAAGTTCCCATTCCATTCCACTCCATATGACAAATATGATCATTAGTTAGTTGCGCATAGCCTACTGATTCTTCTTTCTGTGTTGTGTTGTGTTGTGTTGTGATCACCGTCTATTATTTGTAATTGAGGATTGGTGCTGTTTATGACTTATCAAGAAAATTCACATTTACAATATTTTTTTTTTTAGGTGGAACTTGGATTGACTGTCGATATTCGGAAGAAGCAGTTGGGCATGTTTCGTAGGAAGCACAAGCCACATATAGCTCAGGAGCAGCAGGAACCACCGGAGCATCAGGAGAAGGAGAAGGTAAAATTAGTAGTAGATATTTATGTGTGTTGCACATTATTTGTGTGGTGTCCCGTGGCTAAGCTTCCAAAATTGAATTGTTTGTGAATGATTATTTGACCTAGTGATATGAGCTGGTGATAGAAAACTTAGTTAGTCACCGCACGGAGTTTGGATCTGCTTAGGAAACAGGATACAGATACAGATTCGTTTTCCATCTATATATATTCATAGTTGTATGGCTTTTTATATCATCCATTAATAAAATCAAAACAACGAAAAGTGTTGTAATGATAATATTGAAGTTGGGGTACTAAATGCGGATAAATGTTTATGTTTAGTTCTTGATTTGTTTGTTTCTAAGACTTGGTTGTCTGGTAGACCCTCTATTGATCTATTGGATCTTAAGTTCTGCGGGAAAAAAAATATTGTTTGGCCATGAGATCCATCTCAGATCTGTGCAGCCAAGCAGTTTTTTTTTCCTTTCCTCTTCCATGTGTTTTGTGTTCCACGCGAAAGCTGCATATCTGCCCATGTAAGTTGGAATTTTTAACATGTAAGCCAAACTTAAGGGGGGCGTTTGGATCAAGATTTTGTATTACTAGGAATTCATTTTCCATGGGAAAGGAATTCAACATTCCCATACCCATGTTTTGTTAGGTTAGATTGGAAATATGAAAAAAGAATCATAATTTATTTAGTTTTCCATAAATACCCTTTCATTAATTTCATAATACTTATATTACCTAAATTCACATATTTAGGATAGAAATTGGAATTTTGAAAGTAAAAGGAGGGTATTATTGTCCAAACAAAATATCCAAACAACATTCCTAGGAAAGCAAAACTATTCTCAAGTGGGACCTTGGGTTTTACATTTCCACAAACATGAGAATATGAAGCACACCCCCCCCCCCCCCCCCCCCCCCCCCACCCCCCCCAATTTCCAATCCTAGACATACCAAACAAGGGTAAGGAATCTAAAACCAATTCCCAAGCCTCCAAGGACCAAAACCTGAACCAAACAGCCCCTAAAGGCGTCTAACATAAGTGTGGAAAGAGTGGGGAGTTCTAGAGCGTCGTAAATTATTTGAACAAGGAACAACAGTCTTCCAACTATTGTTGTTGTTCAACTTCAACACTAAGTGTCGAAATCTGGTATTGTGCCATGTAATCCTCGACGAGGGTGGCCGTATACATTCCCTGTATAATTTGATGATTTCCCTCCAACTTGACACAGAATACTGTTTAGTTATCAATACCAAAATAAAAATAAAAATAAACATTGTTTTGGTTCTCCGAAAGGTGATAAATTGACAAGCTAATGCTTTTATGAGAGAACCGGTGGGAGAAAAGTCACCTCCGTGTTTCATTAAAGATAGTTGTAACAAAACATGCCTTATTCTACTTGGGGTCAGTTACAAGTTTGCCAGAACCAAAGTATATATAGTGAGTACATACAAACTAAAGAAGGTACTCCTCAAATTATTGTAGGTTTCAACATCGGGGATGAAGTCTAATGCTCATCAAGACCTGGACTTCCTCCCTTCCTTGTGCCACTACCCCCAAAGTTGGAGTAGGAACTCTCGGCCTCCTCTTACCCCTCCCTGGTGCCTCCCTTGTCCAAGATCTGATATTAGACAAAATGGAAGACTTGTTTAGTGTTTATATGTTTATTCCTGAAAATTCTGTTTTTTTTTTCTTTCCAAGTGGACCCCTAACATAAGGCAACATCCGCAATATCACAGAGCTATCAATTCCTTATTTTAACTTTGCGATCCTTCCAAGTATTCCAGAGAGAGTTGATTGAACCTGGATGACCAATGATTTAAAATTGATCCATATAGGATTCCCAAATTTGACCTTGCACTTCAATAGGAGTTCCGACACTGTTCTTTGTAACTTTGCCAAGCTCACATGTGTAGCTAATCCACTTTCTTTTCGGCAAGGTTGTTTCTGGTAAGGATAACATTGTTGCACATACGCCATAAGAAAGCATGTACTTTCAGAGGGGTTTTGATTGACCAAATATACTAGCATATCCAGCAAGTTGTGCACCATAGATAGGTAAAGTATTATATTATTAGGGGTTTATGTAAAAAGCTCAAATTGTATCTTTTGGAACTCATTTATAACTTATATAAGTTAAATGGTGAGGATCTTTAGAACTTATATAAGTTAATCGGGTGAGGATCTTTGAATTTCAGTCGATACCGGTACTTTAATGCTAGTTGCATAGACACGAATACAGATTCGAATATGGACACGAAACAGATTCCGAATATGACATTTTATAAACTTTTGGGATATGGGCACGACATGGATACACTTATCTTTACACATGAAAACAAATTTACATACATGATTTATGAATTAGATCCTAATAATATCTATATTTGAGCATGTTTTAGATAATAACTATGTTCCAAGAAGTTCTAGAAAGGATTATTGTTGCTTTCTTATATCTCAATTATGTTTCTGACGATCACAAAGCTGCCAATTAATGCTTTCTCATATTGGATAGGACTGTCAAAGAAGTATCGTGTGCAATATGGGTCGGATATGGTACGGGCACGAATACAGTCTGCCTGAGGAGTATCCGTGCAACATAGCTTTCATGTAATTTCGGATCAGGATGTCTGAATCCCGATATACTATCAGTATTGTCCGAGTGTTAAAACTCGTTCGCCATAATGGTCAGGATTAGCATATGGGCATGATTGCCTCCTTCCATTAGGTAGTGAAAATTTAAATGATCATGTTGTGACCTGTCATTAGTCCAAATCTCCTACCTAATTTATTGAGCCTCTCATCTCATCCCATTCCATTTTCCATAGTTCTACTAATAGAGTAAATTAGTGGTTTCTGAAATATTACCAATGTATCCTTAGATATTGGTTGCAGAATTCTCACATTTATGCACAATACAATTGCTGCAGGCCGACTTTAGTATAGAAGAACAAGTAGCCTATAGCAAGTTAACAAGTCACCTCCTTAACACTACCATTGTCTCAAAATAAGACAAGGGAGTCGGGACATTAGAACCAAATGACTGATTTATGAAGCTGGCAAATTTTGTTAATTTAATGGTAGCAATGAGAAGTAAACATTATATCATCGTATTTATGCACAATACAATCACTGCAGAATCTTCGTATTTATACACCAAATGACCAAAATGGTACTAATGTATTGCAGAATTCTCGCATTTATGCACAATACAATCACTGCAGATCGTCATTTAAGTACAGAAGAGCAAGTGGCCTATAGCAACTTAGCAAGTCACCTCCTTAATGCTAACTTGTGTGATGCATAATTTTTATCTTGACCAGATCAATGAGCTCAAAGCGGCGATAGGTCACCTCTATGGGTCTAGCTTAAAGTTCTGCACTGATCCATGCCTGAGTAGGTATCTAAGAGCGCGGAATTGGAATGTTACCAAGTCAAAACATATGCTGGAAGAGTCACTAAAATGGAGGACAGCTTACAAGCCAGAGGAAATTCACTGGGTAATTTGAGATCTTTTTCCCCTTTTACTCTTGGTTTTGGATTATAGAACAAATCATACAAACGTAACTGTTTCTTCCAGCTTGAGGTTGAACATGAAAGTGAAACTGGCAAAGCATACAGAGGAAATTTTAAGGACCGAGAAGGAAGAACTGTTCTTGTTATGACACCTGCCAAGCAGGTTAGAACACTGATCTGTTTTCTTGAAAGAATAGTTACAGTTAAATTATTAAAAAGAAAGAAAACAATATTAAATGTGATTGTCTGCAGAACACGACATCCCATGACAATCAACTCCGTCATCTGGTGTATCTCCTCGAGAATGCAATTCTTAATCTACCCGAGGATCAAGAACAAATGGTTTGGCTGATTGACTTTACCGGCTGGTCCTTGAGTAATGCAGTGTCAATGAAAACTAGCAAGGAAACGTTAAATATCTTGCAAAATCACTATCCTGAGAGACTTGGTGCTGCTTTTGTTTTCAATCCTCCTAGAATCTTTGAAGCATTTTGGAAGGTTTGATCTCTCCTTCTTTATTAATTTGATCTTTGCACTTACAATACCTACCATGGTTTATGATAATGTACCAGCATTCCCACCATTTCTCTTAACACTAGCTATCAGGCATTTGACCACTGAATTAATCAATTTTAACTGCAAACACTCTCTTAGATCTAAAGTCTTTAAGAATGAGGTGAGAAATAAGAGTAGTCAGCATTGTGAGTTTCCTTCATGCCCTTAGAGTTCATTTTGCCTACTTTGTACCCGGTATATACTGTTTATCGCAAGGCGACATCATGTTGAGTTTTGCAAATAGTCTTGATGCACTTTAAGACCTTTAGGAAATACTAGACAAGGCGTGTGCTAATAGGAGAAGATGTTTTGTTCTTTTTAAAATTTGATCCCATTCAACAACAACAAAGTCTTTATTCCAATTTTTTGGGTTGGCTATTTGAATTCTTTTCTTCCATTCATCTCTATTAAGGGTCATGTCCATTGTAACATTAGCAAAAGCCATATCCTTTATTACCGACCCAATCAAAGTTCGTTTAGGCATACTAGTAGTTTTAGCAGCTCGTTTAACTAATAACTTGTCGCTCCTAACCCGTGTATCTATTGCTCTACATTGCATTGTGCAAACCACCTGAGACGATTTTCCCTCGTCATAAAGGCACTTGGTGCCATCTCCAACTCTCCATGAATACTTATTTTTTAACCTATCTTTCAATATGTCGTCACTCATCCATCTTAGTATTCTCATTTCAACTATCATTATTTGGACATGGTTTTTAGTTGCCGTCCAACATTTAGATTCATAAAACATTTTTTTTTGGAGAGAGAATGGATGGGATCAAGTAGATCCCGTTCTAATTTCATTAATGTAAGAAAATATTTAGTAGATAGGGCAAAAATTCATTGATATAATATTATACAATAAAGCTCAAAATAATTGGATGGAAGGGCAAATAACTTGCAGGCACATCAATACTAGTAAACGATGGAAATCTATACAATACCATAGAGAGTCCCAAACTTTTCACCCCCACCAATAGTTATCAAGCCAAAAGCCTCTTGATATCTCTCCATAGTAGAACCATTAGCAACGTAAACAACATCTATTGAGTTCCACTTGGACCTATCTGATCGAAAGCTTTTCTGCCTAGAAAAGGTAATGATATTCAAACTTTTTGATAAAGTCCCTTTGTCAATAGAAAATATTCTTGAAAATTTTGATCTCTCTCCTCCCAATGAAACCAAATCAAAGCTATAAATGCACAATCGCAAATGAGTTCTTACCAAATGAATGAAAAAAGTCTCATATTACTCCAAAACTCAAAAGGAGATGGTGCTTGAATTCTGATTCCCAAGATATTAAAATATGGCTCCAACAATGTGATGCCCAGTGACAATCAATGAGGATATGGCATGTTTTCTACTCTGATTCCCAATATAGTAAAGGTCCCATGACATGTTTTCTACTCCTGCAATCACAAAGAACTGTGGAAGCCTCTTGTACCATCATGTATTAATTCTATGAAAAACATTATTCTCAATCTCTCTCCATCACGATGAAATGACAAATACTGAAAACTCTTACTCTTGTGTCATTTCTCTTTGACCTTTGCTTGCAGCTATATTCATATATTTTGTTTTTGTCCTACTAATTTTAAAACCTTAGAATCGAAAGTTTCTCTCCGCCTATTCTATCCTTGAGCCTCATTCTCTAGTGATTCTCATCAAGTAATATAATATCATAAGCAAACAACAAAAAAACTTACATCATGGAACTCTTCATCTAATAAATTTTTATCCCAATTCAAGTCCTATCAAAGCAAAAGTTTGCTTAAGAAGAGAATCAAGTGGTTTTTCTTCTAGGCTTAATTTTACTTTGATACCCTCAACTATTGCAGTTTTTGAAGTTGATACCCTAAACTTTGATATGCATCAACTTAATACCCTTTAAAAAGACGAAATTACCTCCGTCCATCCTCTCCCCCTAGACGAAATTACCTCTGTCCATCCTCAACCCCCCCCCCCCCCCCCCCCGCTGCACCACCCCGCCCTCCTGTCTCTTCGAGCGCTGCCACCCCCGCCACATCGCGTGCAGGCGGAGAGAGGGTGGTGGTGCAGCCGGGGGGGGGGGGGGGGGGGGTGTAGTTTCGTCTTCTTCTTTTTTGTATCAAGTTGAAAATATTTAATAATTGATGGTATCAAGTTGTCGAGTAAAAAAAGTTTAGGGTATCAAGTTGAAAAACTAAAATAGTTGAGGATATCGAGTTGCAAATCAGCCTTTCTTCTATTATTTGGCAACTGTTGGATCACACTCTATTCTCCCAATGCAGGTTATCAAAGTATTTGTGGATCCAACGACATACCAGAAGATCCATTTCGTTTATCCGAAGAAGAGAGAAAGTATGAACCTCATGGAGAAACACTTCGACCTTGATGTGCTGCCGGCAGAATTTGGAGGAAATAACAAGACGGGGTATGACCACCTGGAGTACTCTGCACTAATGATGAAAGATGACACAAAATTGGCAGCTGCTTGGGGATTGGACAAGGAGAAACCTTCCCATGCAACCCGCGAGAACCCTATCGCAACCGCAGCAACTGAATCTTCGCTTGTTCAGGCACAAACAAGTTAGGTGTAGGAGTCTGAGACAGTGTGTTGATGAACTGTCTGTATTCATACCATTACACCACAATAATTGCGATAATTGTACATCTACATTGAACTACCTATTTGGTAACATTGATTTGAAGATGTCAAATGCATTGAAACAGTTTGATTACTCCATTTTCGATTCTTAAGTTATTTAACCTAGTGAAGTCTCATATATAAGATTTGGCACATTTATGGCTTTGAGCATTTGTGGAGTTTGCAGTATCGGCCGATACCGATCCGATATAACCGATATCGATATGGTTTAGCATGTCCCGATCCGATACCAACCGATATCCGATACTGACCGATACCGACATTGGAGAACTCTTTTGTAGTTAATTTGGCAAACCAATCAACAATGGTGTAAAAGCATAATAATGTTGTAAAAGAAGAAAACCTATGTATCACATGTAAACCAATTGTCAATTGTGACTAATATTTCAAAAGTACTAAAAAAAATACTTAAAAGACTTAAAATTATGTCTAAATGTATAACGTTTATTTTCTAAAATATTAATAATTTATTAATAATTTTTTATTTTTTCGATACCAAAAAATATAATACTTCGATTCGAAATCGTCGATACTGTCGATACAATCGATACCGTCGATCATGATACTCATAGGAATAGTCGGTATCTATACTGTGAACCTTGGTTTGGACAAGCAAAATTTTGCCTCCAGTATGAACAAGCAGAGCTAAAGCTAGCAGTAAACGTGACGTATGCCATTCTTTTATACTCTTTTGGCTTTGAAAACACATTTTTTCTCGAATTATTGGCGTGGCTAGGAATTTAACACCAACAAAATAGATGGTTGATACTCTTCGTAAAGACTGATCGATTCTAACATGGTTTTTTTTTGTCAGTCCTCTCATATGATCTGCTCGTTTTAATTAACTTCTCATCTGCTGCAACTAATACCTACCATTGTTGTCGAACCTAGAATATCTATACTGTCGGTGGATGATGATGATGATGTTAGGGATTATGTTGAAAATCGATCCGAACCAAACAGAATAAAAAAATTCAGTTTGGTTCAAAAAAAATTATGTTCGGTTTCGGTTTTGAAACTACTAAAATTTCTTATTCGTTTCGGTTTCAGTTTTGGATTTGGATTTGGATTTCGATTTAAAACCGAAAATCGAATAAAATTTATGTAATTATGTAAATATCATAATTCTATGTATATTTTTTGATTAAAAATGTGCGTATTTTAAAAATAACAATTATATGTATATATTTTAAATACAACTTTGGACACAACATTGAAGTACAACAAATGTGTGTATAAAATTATAATTTTTAACATAATTTAACCATGATTTCAACCTTATGTCCGATCCATTAAACAATAGCAATAGTCCAACCGAACAGACCGAATAAACAGATAGATTATTCGGTTCGGTTCGATTTCGATTTCGGATAATTTCGATTCGGTTTCGATTTTACATTTTTAAAATTTCAGTTTATTCGGTTTTGACTAATTCGATTCGGTTGACACCGAATAAACCGAACGCTCATCACTAGTTGATGTTCCAATAATCTCATGATATCTTCTATTATTCAACATGGTGATCGCAATTGTTTCTTTCTTTTGAGGCTACGGTGATTGAGTACCAATTTGTATGATACGATACTTACATCATGAGCTCGTATACATCATTGATAGCACAAACCTCATTATAAAATTTTGTACAATATTTATGTCTTAGTAAACATCAGCTCTCATACCGAACTCGAGTGACTCTTGTGGTTACCGAGAAGAGGTATAAGACTCCGGCTGGATGGCAGCAGAAGGCCAGTGGATCGAACCACGGAGGCCGGCGTATTATTTCTTTCATTTACAAATGGTGGGAGATGAAAAACAGTGGACCCAAAAACATGCAAAGTAAACATGAGCTCTCAAATTTGTTACGTCCCAATCTCCCGTAAGCTCAATAGTCCCCGCTGAACGTGAATCACCACGTTGCAGCTCTCCCGCAGGACAATCGTTCTCATTGGGACGTGATAAATTGGTATCAGAGCACTTCATGCACTACCTCTGATGATCTATCAACCAAACGCCGCTTAACCACCTAGAGTCTTACTATCTATCCAAGCCACAATTTGAGAACTGTGCTCGTTGAAACCGTCTTCCATCAATCCGTCGTTCTGCCCTGAATCCATCAAATTTTCGAATTGTCATGTTCGTCTTCTCGCGTTACAACTTGCAATGATTCTCGAAACTAAAGACTTGTTCCAATTCTTATCCGTTTGTCGTGTTCCACAATGCACGTCCAACTTACTCGAACATCGAAGCAGTTGTGATTTGTCGCGGTATATGAAATAAAATGCCAATCTTTTTGTCCACGACACAAGCTGCTGGCACCGGAACCTAAGATTCTCCTTTATACCGTTGGTAAACTTGAAAACATAAAGCACTTCGATTCAAACTATGATTCTTCTTGTCAAAATCTCGTGGCTCTTTCTAGTGACAAGCAGGTGGAGACGCAACTTATTCTGACTGTAGGAAAACGTTTGTTCAGTAAATTGACCGTCTAGAAGGAGGAGACCATCGGCACTCTCCTCCTGGATGGCCACTTTTATGATGCTAAAAGCCTAGTTAAGAACGCCTAAATTCAAACCAGAAGTCGAAAGAAACGCAACTGCCAGATAAAAGGGTAACCCTGCATCCTGCAATCATCGATCCACAAGGCGTTAGCGTGGAATTGCTCGAAGGTCCGCACCTGCACCACTTAATTACCCTAAAGAAAAATTAAATGGCGTCCATGAGACTCGAATCCGTAACCTCCTGGATAATATGCATCGGTCTTAACAACTAGACTAGACATCATATATATATATATATATATATATATATATATATATATATATATATATATATAAACGAAATATTAGCCATAAGTAGAAATTTAAATTATATTAAAATAGTTCACTGATTTAGTATTCAATTTTTTATACTGAAGTTCAAACATTTGCAACTTAACCGGAAATTAACATCACAAAATATTTTCATTATTTTCTTTATATATATATATATTTCTTATTTTTTTTCTTTCCTTGATTTCTCTGTTAATATTTTCATTAATTTTTATGTACACATTTATTGTATTTTAAAGTTGGGTTCAAAGTTGGACTAGTTGTTAAATTACCAAAGTTGAGTTTCAAAACACATATATAGTATTGTTGTTTTCAAAATATACGTATTTTTAATCACAAGATATGCATATAATTAAGAGTATTTATATAATTGTATAAGTTTAGTTCAGTTTTTAATTTTAGACAGAAACAAAATTTTTTATTTTTATTTTCAAAACCGAAATCGAACTGAATTTTTTCAAATTGTACCGAATTATTAGGTTCGATTTTCGGCCCAAAACCGAATACCATCTTAAAGTTTGCGAAAATTTTCATCCAGAACATCAAAGTTTGTATAAATCTCATCCAAAGCATCAAAGTTTTGAAAATTATCAAAGAAGCATCAAAACGTCTATCCTAATAACGTTTTACGTTTAAAAAATATATCCCCTGCCCCTCCGTTAACAATTAACGAAAAAATAAAAATAAAATATATATAAAATAAAAATATATCTCCCTCTCCTCTCTCTCTCTCTCTCTCTCTTTCTCTCTCTCTCTCTCTCTCTCTCCCTCTCCCTCGTCTCTCTTAGCTGAAAAAAATATAAAATAGAAAACGTCCATCGGATGGACGTTTCTCGAGGAGAAAACGTCCTTCCCATGGACGTTTTCTATTTTCTATTTTTTTTCGTTCTCATCCCCCCCTCTCTCTCTCTCATGTTTCTCTCTCTCTGGTTTCTCACTGTCACGTCTCTCTCTCTCAATGCTCTCTCTCTCTCTCTCTCTCTCTCTCTCTCTCTCTCTCTCTCTCTCTCTGTCACGTCTCTCTCTCGCTCTCTCGTCTCTCGTCTCTCTCTCACTCTCACGTTTCTCTCTCTAGTCTCTCTCACTGTCATCTCTCCCCACCCCCCTCTCTCATGTCCGAATATCACTTTAACCCTCCCCTATCTCTCATGTCTCTATCAAGCATTTGTCATTTTACTATCACATACATGTATGGGCAGAAGAAAACAACCTTTGACCGACATGCATTTGTCATTTTTGCTTCACATGCATGTATGAAAAACATAAGAAAACAACCTTTGACCGGCTGAGTGTGAGGAAAGTAGTACATGGTCTGACTTTATCCCCTCCCTCTTCACATGCATGCATTGATAGTTTCTCTATAAGAAGGCTCTCTCGGTTGTGATTTTACAGAAGGTGAAGGCAACAACCTTTTAAGAGAGTTTAGGAGGAAGAGAGCTCAACAGAAGGAGGAAGAGAGCTGAAAATGAGGAAGATGGATTGTTAAAATGATGGACGCATACCCGATGGACCTACAACTCTGGCCATTAAATGTGAGCGAGAGTCTCACATTTCTAGTCTGGTTTTCGCAGGACCGGTGATGTAAAATTTAGATAATTGATATTATTGTTGTTAAACGTATTATATTGTACTAACGATATCTATACATATATTATATAACGCTATGATTATCCAGATATAAAATTACGAGAGCATTGTGAGTGACGGTCATCATGGGAGTTGACTGAAGGCCAAATTGCCTTGGTGGAGGCTTTTGATTTTCACCTTGTTGACGCTATACGAATTAAGCATCACAATAGAGACCTGATATTAAGTATCATTGAGCGATGGTGGCCAAAACGCAACACATTTCAGCTACCCTTCAGAGAGATGACGATCACATTGGCGGATGTGGCACAGATTCCGGGGTTACCTATCGAGGGCTTACCTATATATCTTGACGAAAATTTGGATCCAAAAGATCTCATTAAAGAATACCTTGGTGTGGATCCACCATCTAACATTGGAGACACCGGCACTGTCAAACTCACTTGGCTCTGGACTACTTTCATGCATGTTGATAAAATTGGCTCTACAACAGTTCATGTCGATTATTCACGGGTATTTATTTTTCTGTATTAATTATTGTTAATATTTATTTAATGTCGCTGGTATCAATATTCAATTATGTTTTCAGGTGATATGATGCACTAGAGCTTACTTACTGTGTCTATGCGGATCATTTTTTTCTTGATGCCACGAAAAATATGATCAACGTGCGACTGCTACCATTTCTTGAAGATTTGGGTACACTCACAAAACACGGATGGAGTGAAGCAGTATTAGCATATTTATACCGCTCGATGACGTCTTTTGTGAGTAAGGTATCAAATGGTAGAACGGCAAAAAATATAAGTGGATGTCTAACACTTTTACAGGTATGAATGAAATTAATAATATCTGTTATATTTATTTGCATCTTATTTGTGTCCTTCTTTGTAGTTCTGGTATTACGAGCACTTCGAGATTGATAGACCACTTAGTACATGTAGAGATGAAAAAGTAGTCTGGCTAGGAGGCATTCGATGGAATACTAAAAATATAGATTATCAGCATTCTATGACAAGAGTGGTCTCTATTTACCGATATCGATTTGACATATTAACCGCCTATGATGTAAGTATGTAATTATTAAATTAAATTTTTAGATGTTATTTTTATGCCTATCATTTATTAATTGTTGAATGCCACATAGGTTGTTTGGCTACCACTTAGTGTACCACAAGAAATGAAAGATAGTGCACATGTCAGGAGTCTCCATAGGTATTATATCATGTACAATGGATGTATCATGTTTCATCCAGTTGTTCGTGTTATGCGACAGCTCGAACTAAAACAGATGATACGTCCAATAAATGGTAATCCATTTTGACCTCTTACCGGTTCACTTTTAGAAGTATAGGAGACTGGAATCGGTTCCATACATGGCTTGTATAGTGCTGCAACAGAAAATTCAACATGATAATAACTTTCAACTGGTACGTTAGAAGAATGACATGTAAAGCAAGCATGTTCACATGGTTGTAGAGTATGTTGCCACCGACCACATGTACAGCATTTACGGTCTAGTTCAACCACATAACATCTACTTGTTTTAAGATCCTATACTTCAAATTTATTGTTATTAAAACGCAATAACTGAAAATGGTGTGAGTTTCTCAAAATATCTGCCATAGTGTTAAGCATCCTTGGACAAAAGTCCGTTTTCATCTTTTCAGCATTTGTTCGATGCTTGTCGTGAAGTGTTATTATTTTTGCACTCATACTATCAAGAAATGTTGATATTGGTTTGTCACTCAAACTTTTAATCCAATTATTAAAACATTCAGCAATGTTCGCCGTGTTAATATCTAATCGTGGACACGGTGCATAAGTTGTTATCAAATGAGAAAAATTACGATTTTCATCGTTTAAGTCTACAATCCAATTGGAAATATTTATATCAGCAGATTTTATAGTTTCGAACCAACCATTCGCATCAACCTCATTATAAGACATGACAAGTTTGTCTAGCCATTGCAGATATTTGGGTGTACGAGGACATAGCTTTTTCATATTTAGTTTGAAATGTTGAATACAAAAAAAGGGACGAGTTTGAAAAAATTGTTCGCATTCCACGAATTAATTATTTATGCTTATCAGATATAAATGAAATACTATCCCACTGTTCAAAATAACTTTAGAAGTTCAAACAGTTTAAAAATTATGTCCACGACTCAGTATTTTCATTTTCAGCAACACAATAAGCATTAGATATAGTTGGTAGTTTGGATCGTTAGCACAAGCAACAAATAAATTATCTTGGAATTTAGACGTAAGAAAAGTAGCATCAATACTAATAACAGGTAAACAACCACTTAAGAAACCATCCATATAAGCCTTCAAACAAATAAATATTCTTTGAAAGACATTATTTTCAACTGTTTTTAAAAAATATTTGCTACCGGGATTTGTTTTCATAATTGTAAAATAATATTTCTTAAGACTACCATATGCATCAACATAAGTGCCATTAATAGCAGCTAATGCAAGTTTCCTAGCTCTCCAAGCTTTGAATACGTAATATGTATCCGATGTTCTCTAAGTATATCGTGTACAATGTGCGCGGGACTATACGAGTTGTTATCTATAATTTTATCAATTATTTTATTTCTTATCCATGCAGTAGTTGTTAGTGGATGTTGTTCTCCTATAAATTCACCTAAACATGAATGTTTACCTTCAAATATACGAATTTCAAATGTACTACACTCACCCATTAGCTTTAGCGTATACTCTCTAACAACAGTTGGGAGAATCACAAGTATGCACTATTCTTTGATGATTGTTATGTTTAGATGAACAACTAAAATTATATCTAATTGCTAGGTCACTAATAAAATTTCAAAATTCCTGAGAAGAATCAAATGTTTTGCCAACCGCTAATCCGGGAATGCAACCAGCTACATTAGCATCATTATCATCTAAATATTAATCTAATTTTTCAACCAAATCATCACTGTTTTCATCTTCAACATCATTGTTTTCATCGTCAACATCTTTGTTTCCGGTATCAAAGTTCTATTCAGTACAATTTATACAACTAGGACCAGAATTGATATCTTGGTTATTACAAAAATATTGACTACTTGAAATTATAGTTGTGTCGATATTTGGTAGTGATGGAATGATGTAAATTTTAATACAAGATGAAACAAAATTACTTTGTGTCACGACCCGCACCCGGAAATTCGGGCACGAGTGCGTGGGTACGTCCAGCCTACGCCGCAGAGTCGGCGGTAGTACGCTGTCTAGGTCAATTCCAGATTTACTAAACTAACTCATTCACAATTTAACATAGGCAAGATAATAATGAGAACAGAAACTTAAGATTGCAACTGAAATAAACACGACAACAGATTCAAATGTTTTAGTACAGAAATTCAAAATAAAATCGGGGACAAACCCGATTAAATAAGATAAGAAACAGAAATAAAAGGTAGCTACTGCTAGCTACTCAGCAGCAGGGGTTTTCTGGGTGGGATCTGGCTCCTCATAAGTATTATATGTACCCTCATAGGGACCATAATAAGTGGGGGCAAGGTCCTCATCATCGCCTAAATCAACAGATCCAGTCAGGAAAGGAGCAAAGTACACAGTGCACAACAAGGTTAAACTAAATATTTATGACAATTAAATATTGAATATCATGTTAAGAAACTGCATAACAGAACATCATTATCTCAGAGTTAAAGCTGTAAGCAGGAATATGAGAAAGCAGAAATAAATGAAACAGGAAATGAAACTACAACAGTCAGCAAGATATATAACATGACCAGAAACTATCTGTGTGAACCTGTGTTTGTTTTAGAATACATAGTTGGCATGTAGGGGTTTATAAGGCTAATCCGGCCGTCATAAACGGATATTAAACAGGGAAAATCGAGATCCGGCTGAGGTACAGTCGCGTACCAACAGCTATTAAACATGACAAGGGGAAGGATAAACTACTTGCCTTCTAGTATTCTCCCACCCGACATGAAAAATAAGACAGGAACTTCAATATTCAAGACATAAAAATCCAGCATTTCTAACACTAGGTGTAATCATCAAGGGTACTAGTAAAGCAGGGAATTAATTATCACAATATAAAGATTTAACTTGAAGTGCAGGTACTTGCCTGTTGTTTGGATCTGATTAATTTGGTTCTTGGGGAAAATTTCCTGAGATGAGTCCAAAAGCTGAAATAGACATTACCATCATGCTCAAAAGATGTCAAATAGCTAGAAACGCCTGTCCTTGGGTCCAATTTGGAGACAAGGGCAAAAACGACAGTTTCGGATCAAAACGGGGTCCGCCGGTGGGCCCGCTTTGCACCGAAAAACGTGTCCGGATCAAAAGTCTCCAAATTCACCAAACTTAGTGTCAACAGGTCAGGAACGCTGATACGAACCCAACGGAACTTCCAGATTTGGATTCCGATGAGCCGAACACAAAATCGCCCGTCGAGCGGGACCTATGGGGCCCACGACACGCGATTTCGTCAACGTTCTCAGAATCGAACCAAACTTGACCCACAGGACCAGCGTATCGCTACGAGTCCGATGGCACAAGTTTCGTCTCGATCTGACGAGTGTACAAGAAGTTAGGACGAATTACCGAAAAGTCGGATACGGGGCGATGTTCGCGGATACGCGTTGATTTCGGTGTGCACGCACACCCGAAACAGCTTCCACGAAATCTCACACGTCCGTATCGACGACGCGCACGTATCTGTGAAGACCGCATGCGACCAAGTCGTCCCGTTTGGCGGGGCGCACTCAGTTCCGGGGTGAAACAGGGTCTGGTTTTTCCTGTTTTTGGATCGTGGTGTGCGATCACCACAGGACGCGATGCCCCGAACGGTTTGTCCGGACACCGAGAGGGTCATACAGGCTTCGCGTAGAAATTTACGGAATTGAAAACGGGGCAGCGAGGAGCAAGATATGAGTACCTGAACAGGGCTTAGAAAACCCGGAAATTCTCGTGTCCGTGTCGTGTCCGACACGGAATTTGGGAATTAGGGTTTGCGGATTTCCTGGCCGTGGACGGCGGGGACCGGCCGGAGATGCGCCGGCGAGGGCGGGGGACGGTTCGCCGAGGGGAGCTGGGGCGGTGGCTGGTGGCTGGTGGCGGCGGAGCCGACGGGCGGCGGCCGGAGGCGCTGGCTGCCGCTGCTGCTGCTGGCCTCCGTTGCTGCTGGACGCCGGAGGCGGTGGAGGGAAGAGGAGGAGAGGGCGGCGGCTCACGGCGGTGGCGAGGGGCTGGACGGGAGGAGGACGGGCTCAGGCGGGCGGCACGTTGGCTGGGCGAGTGAGTCGGGGGGCGGCCGGCGATGGGCTTATATAGAGGAGAGGGGCGTTGGGTCGGCCGGGGATGGCGGAGGCGAGAGCGGGGAAAGCGGAGCGGAGCGGGGACGTGGGGCTGACGCGGGCGGAGCGGGCCGGAGGCGGCGGCTTCGCCGCGAGACGCGGTACGGGGGGGGGAAACGTGGTCAGCGGGTTGCGGGTCGCGGTCGGGCGGGTCTGGCGGATCCGACCCGACCCGCGAGAGGGCTGGGCCGGGCTCGGGCCCAATGGGCCGGGCCGGGCTGCTGGGCTGGAATAAAATATAATAATAAAAATAATAATAATAATAATAATTTAAAAACAGTTAATTAATTATAAAAAAATTATTTTTAGGCATTTAAAAATAGGTCTGAGGCCCAGAAAAATCCAAAAAAATTACCCTAAGTCCAGTTTTCCATTTTACACCCAAAAATATTATTTTCATGATATTTTAATATTATTTATTAACAATTAAAAATCATTTAATAATTAAGAACCTTGATTTTTATTTCAGAAAATTCCCAGAAAATTCCAGAAAATTAGGAAAATCCAAGATTTAATAATTTGAAAATTCTGGGGGTTTACAACCTACCCAACTTACAAAAATTTTGTCCTCGAAATTTAAGAATAACAATGGCACGAAAGGAAAGGCCGAGAAATAAAATATACCTCAGGGTTCAAAAAGATAGGGGTATCGCTCTCTAATCTCGTCTTCTCGCTCCCAGGTGGATTCGCCGGGAGAATGGTGCTTCCAAGCTACGCGAACCAGGGAAATGACCTGGTTCCGTAGAACTTTCTCCGATCGATCCAGTATCTCCACGGGTTGCTCTTGGTAAGTCAGACTTGGGCCTACTTCAAGCTCTGAGTGATCCAAAATGTGGCTGGGGTCTGACACGTACTTTCTCAGCTGCGACACGTGGAAGACGTTATAGACTCCATTCAGAGAGGGTGGCAATGCCAGTCGGTATGCCACTTCTCCGATTTTCTCCTGAATGCCAAAAGGTCCAATAAATCTTGGGCTGAGTTTTCCACTCCTTCCGAACCTAATGGTGCCACGTGTCGGGGAAATCTTCAAGAATACCAGTTCTCCAACCTCAAATTCCAAGGGCCTTCGGTGGCTATTTGCCCAATGCCGTTGCCTGTCTTGAGCCACTCGAAGTCTGTCCCTTATTTGCTTTACCTTCTCAGCTGAATCGATCACCATCTCTGGTCCCAGCAGGGCTCTTTCTCCAACGTCGTCCCATGATAGCGGGGTACGACATCTTCGTCCATACAGAGCTTCAAATAGAGTCATCTCAATACTTGCTTGGTAACTGTTATTATAAGAGAACTCCACCAGATGTAGATAGTCTTCCCAGGATCCTCCAAAATCCAGAACACATGTACGGAGCATATCTTCAAGTGTCTGGATTGTACGTTCTGATTGTCCGTCGGTTTGGGGATGATAAGCTGTGCTGAATTTGAGTTGAGTCCCCAAGCTGGCTTGTAAGCTCTTCCAGAAGTGAGAGATGAATCTTGAATCTCGGTCGGAGACAATACTTACTGGAACTCCATGTAGCCTAACAATATGTCTGATATATAAATCTGCCAACTTCTCTGTAGATAGCCCTACTTTGAAGGGTAGAAAATGTGCAGACTTGGTCAGTCTATCTACTATCACCCAAATTGCATCCTTTCCACTAGGTGTCCTTGGAAGTCCGGAAACAAAATCCATTGTAATATGTTCCCACTTCCACTCCGGAATGGGTAGTGGTTGAAGCAATCCTCCAGGTCTTTGTCTTTCTGCCTTGACTTGCTGGCACACTAAACAACGAGATACGAACCTGGCTACTTCTCTTTTCATGCCATGCCACCAAACATGCGTCCTCAGGTCCTTGTACATCTTGTTGGCTCCTGGATGTATAGAGTATTGCGATCTGTGCGCCTCTTGCATAATTTCTTCTCTTATGTCTCCTTGAGGTACGCATAATCTATCGCCATGCCTCAGTGATCCATCTTCATAAATTCTGAAATCTTCCACTAATCCAGCTTGCACTTGACCTCGAAGGCTTCGCAGGCCTTCGTCTTGAAACTGAATCTCCTTGATCTTGTCTATTAAAGTAGACTGAATCTGCAAGTTCATCATTTGGCCTTCTTTTCCTGGGATGATTACTTCAATACCTAAACTTTCCAAGTCCTCTAGCAGGTGTCTGTCCATAGTCAAGTACATCGCCATAGGATATCTGCTTAGAGCATCAGCAACTACATTGGCATTCCCAGGATGATATTGAAGGGTGATATCAAAGTCTTTCATTAGTTCCAGCCACCTTCTTTGCCTCATGTTCAGCTCTTTCTGAGTGAAGATATATTTTAGACTTTTATGGTCCGTAAATATTTCCACCCTTTCACCATAAAGATAATGCTTCCATAGCTTAAGAGCAAAAATGACAGCTGCCAATTCTAAATCATGAGTTGGATAGTTCTTTTCATGAGGTCGAAGCTGTCTAGAGGCATATGCTATTACTTTCTTGTTCTGCTCCAAAACATAACCTAGACCTTTTTCAGAAGCATCACTATAAATAGCGAAACCTCCGGTTCCAGAAGGTAAGGTCAGAATAGGGGCAGTAGTCAGCCTTTTCTTCAATTCCTCAAAAGCATGCTGACATTCATCAGTCCAGGTGAACTCTTCATCCTTCCTTGTTAATTTTGTCATGGGTTCAGCAATTCTTGCAAAGTCCTTCACAAACTTTCGATAGTAGCCAGCTAGTCCCAGGAAGCTTCTAATCTCTGCTACAGAGTCTGGAGGGGGCCAGGATTCTACTGCCGCTATCTTCTTAGGATCTACTGCTATTCCATCTCCAGTCACAACATGTCCCAAGAATTCTACTTTGTCTAGGAAGAAAGCACATTTAGATAATTTTTCATAAAGTTTTTCCTTCCTCAAAGTCTCCAATGCTAACCTCAAATGTTCTTCATGTTCTTCGGGGGTCTTGGAGTAGATCAAAATATCATCAATAAAGACCACTACAAATTTGTCTAGATATTGCTGAAATACTTTGTTCATCAAGTTCATAAAAACAGCCGGTGCATTCGTCAACCCGAACGGCATTACTAAAAATTCGTAGTGTCCGTTCCGGGTATTGAAAGCAGTTTTAGGGATGTCTTCCTTTCTCACCCTTACTTGGTGGTAACCAGACCTCAAATCAATCTTTGAAAATATCCGAGCTCCACTCAACTGATCAAATAAGTCATCTATCCTGGGCAGGGGATACTTATTCTTAATTGTTAAGGCATTCAATGCCCTATAGTCAATACACATTCGGGATGTTCCGTCCTTCTTGGGCACAAATAATACTGGAGCTCCCCAGGGTGAGACACTAGACCTAATGAAGCATTTGTCTTCTAGTTCTTTGATTTCCTCATTTAGTTCTATTATCTCCTTCTTGTTGATTCTGTAGGGATTTTGAGATACTGGTGCTGCTCCTGGCACTAAGTCAATAGAGAATTCAACTTCTCGGTCTGGGGGTAAGCCTGGGAGATCCTCAGGGAAGACATCAAGGTATTCAGAGATGATAGGTAGTGGCACTTCTTCTGTTACTAGGGCTCCACAAATTTTTTTATTACCCATTTCTCTAGAACCTCTAGCAAATTCAAATTCTGGCTTGTCAGGGGGCCTGAAGATTACACTACCTCTGTGGCAGTCTATAGTGGCATGATGTTGACTTAACCAATCCATACCCAGTATAATGTCAAAACTGGGCACTGGCATTACAAGTAGCCTAGCATACAGTTCTCTTCCACACAATGTAATAGGACAATTGTTACAGGCATCACTAACCGGGATGATTCCTCCACCGGTAATGATCTTATAACAATTCCTAAGGGGTTTAGTGATTAAACTATGCTTCATAAGGAAATCTACTGACATGAATGAATGTGAAGCTCCAGAGTCAAATAAAGTAATAGCTGGTATTGAATTTATAAGCACAGAACCTGTGATCACGTCTGGGAATGCAACCAGCTACATTAGCATCATTATCATCTAAATATTAATCTAATTTTTCAACCAAATCATCACTGTTTTCATCTTCAACATCATTGTTTTCATCGTCAACATCTTTGTTTCCGGTATCAAAGTTCTATTCAGTGCAATTTATACAACTAGGACCAGAATTGATATCTTGGTTATTACAAAAATATTGACTACTTGAAATTATAGTTGTGTCGATATTTGGTAGTGATGGAATGATGTAAATTTTAATACAAGATGAAACAAAATTACTTTGTGTCACGACCCGCACCCGGAAATTCGGGCACGAGTGCGTGGGTACGTCCAGCCTACGCCGCAGAGTCGGCGGTAGTACGCTGTCTAGGTCAATTCCAGATTTACTAAACTAGCTCATTCACAATTTAACATAGGCAAGATAATAATGAGAACAAAAACTTAAGATTGTAACTGAAATAAATACGACAACAGATTCAAATATTTTAGTACAGAAATTCAAAATGAAATCGGGGACAAACCCGATTAAATAAGATAAGAAACAGAAATAAAAGGTAGCTACTGCTAGCTACTCAGCAGCTGGGGTTTCCTGGGTGGGATCTGGCTCCTCATAAGTATCATCTGTACCCTCATAGGGACCATAATAAGTGGGGGCAAGGTCCTCATCATCGCCTAAATCAACAGATCCAGTCAGGAAAGGAGCAAAGTACACAGTGCACAACAAGGTTAAACTAAATATTTATGATAATTAAATATTGAATATCATGTTAAGAAACTGCATAACAGAACATCATTATCTCAGAGTTAAAGCTGTAAGCAGGAGTATGAGAAAGCAGAAATAAATGAAACAGGAAATAAAACTACAACAGTCAGCAAGATATATAACATGACCAGAAACTATATGTGTGAACCTGTGTTTGTTTTAGAATACATAGTTGGCATGTAGGGGTTTATAAGGCTAATCCGGCCGTCATAAACGGCTATTAAACAGGGAAAATCGAGATCCGGCTGAGGTACAGTCGCGTACCAACAGCTATTAAACATGACAAGGGGAAGGGTAAACTACATGCCTTCTAGTATTCTCCCACCCGACATGAAAAATAAGACAGGAACTTCAATATTCAAGACATGAAAATCCAGCATTTCTAACACTAGGTGTAATCATCAAGGGTACTAGTAAAGCAGGGAATTAATTATCACAATATAAAAATTTAACTTGAAGTGCAGGTACTTGCCTGTTGTTTGGATCTGATTAATTTGGTTCTTGGAGAAAATTTCCTGAGATGAGTCCAAAAGCTGAAATAGACATTACCATCACGCTCAGAAGATGTCAAATAGCTAGAAATGCCTGTCATTGGGTCCAATTTGGAGACAAGGACAAAAACGACAGTTTCGGGTCAAAACGGGGTCCGCCGGTAGGCCCGCTTTGCACCGAAAAACGTGTCCGGATCAAAAGTCTCTAAATTTACCAAACTTAGTGTCAACAGGTCAGGAACGCTGATACGAACCCAACGGAACTTCCAGATTTGGATTCCGATGAGCCGAACACAAAATCGCCCGTCGAGCGGGACCTATGGGGCCCACGACACGCGATTTTGTCAACGTTCTCAGAATCGAACCAAACTTGACCCACAGGACCAGCGTATCGCTACGAGTCCGATGGCGCAAGTTTCGTCTTGATCTGACGAGTGTACAAGAAGTTAGGACGAATTACCGAAAAGTCGGATACGGGGCGATGTCTGCGGATACGCGTTGATTCCGGTGTGCACGCACACCCGAAACAGCTTCCACAAAATCTCACACGTCCGTATCGACGACGCGCACATATCTGTGAAGACCGCACGCGACCAAGTCGTCCCGTTTGGCGGGGCGCACTCAGTTCCGGGGTGAAACAGGGTCTGGTTTTTCCTGTTTTTGGATCGCGGTGTGCGATCACCACAGGACGCGATGCCCCGAACGGTTTATCCGGGCACCGAGAGGGTCATACAGGCTTCGCGTAGAAATTTACGAAATTGAAAACGGGACAGCGAGGAGCAAGATATGAGTACCTGAACAGGGATTAAAAAACCCAGAAATTCTCTTGTCCGTGTCGTGTCCGACACGGAATTTGGGAATTAGGGTTTGCGGATTTCCTGGCCGTGGACGGCGGGGACCGGCCGGAGATGCGCCGGCGAGGGCGGGGGACGGTTCGCCGAGGGGAGCTGGGACGGTGGCTGGTGGCGGCGGAGCCGACGGGCGGCGGTCGGAGGCGCTGGCTGCCGCTGCTGCTGCTGGCCTCCGTTGCTGCTGGACGCCGGAGGCGGTGGAGGGAAGAGGAGGAGAGGGCGGCGGCTCACGGCGGTGGCGAGGGGCTGGACGGGAGGAGGACGGGCTCAGGCGGGCGGCACGTTGGCTGGGCGAGTGAGTCGGGGGGCGGCCGGCGATGGGCTTATATAGAGGAAAGGGGCGTTGGGTCGGCCGGGGATGGCGGAGGCGAGGGCGGGGAAAGCGGAGCGGAGCGGGGACGTGGGGAGCGGGCCGGAGGCGACGGCTCCGCCGCGAGACGCGGTACGGGGGGGGGGGAACGTGGTCAGCGGGTTGCGGGTCGCGGTCGGGCGGGTCTGGCGGATCCGATCCGACCCGACCCGCGAGAGGGCTGGGCCGGGCTCGGGCCCAATGGGTCGGGCCGGGCTGCTGGGCTGGAATAAAATATAATAATAAAAAAAAAAAATAATAATAATAATTTAAAAACAGTTAATTAATTATAAAAAAAATTGTTTTTAGGCATTTAAAAATAGGTCTGAGGCCCAGAAAAATCCAGAAAAATTACCCTTAGTCCAGTTTTCCATTTTACACCCAAAAATATTATTTTTATGATATTTTAATATTATTTATTAATAATTAAAAATTATTTAATAATTAAGAACCTTGATTTTCATTTCAGAAAATTTTCAGAAAATTCCAGAAAATTAGGAAAATCCAAGATTTAATAATTTGAAAATTCTGGGGGTTTACACTTTGAACAATAAAATTTTATGTTTCTCCACAATCTACTATTATAAACGCATCTAAATAAAATCATCTTATTGTAAATTCATAATTTATGAAAAAACGATCACAAATAATACTACGCAAACTAGATAATGTGTGATGTTTTGATAAGTGGTAATAATATGAGTATTACCTCCTTGGTAAAATAATCTATCTAGTATACCTTCATGGTAACAAATTATTACTGAATTTTGATCCATAGTCACAAAATTTCGGTTGAATCGAGGCTACAGAGGAATGTCAAAAAATAGCTTAGGAGAAGATGGTAGGAGACAATGGATCAAAGTATCTTCTGACTTGAATTTGGCTTCTGAATTCACCGGTTGTTTTATAAGAGCATGAGAAAAAAATAGTGAAGAAAGTAAGAAAGAATGTGGTGAAGCGAAAGAGTGAATATGATGTATAAAATATATAGAGCTAAATTTAACCGTGCAAATTTAAATGTTAAAAATTTAACGTTATAAATTGAACGTTACCTAGTGTACAGAAAAAGTTTGTTAGTATTGCCTAGTGTAGATAGTGTAAAAAAAAATTGACAGAAGAAAAGTGAGGGAAAGAAATAGATGAGAGAGAGAGAGAGAGAGAGAGAGAGAAGAGAGGAAAGAGAAACAGAGTGACACTGAGAGAGACGAGAGTGACAGGAAGAGAGAGAGAGGGCGAGTGTGAGAGAGAGAGAGTAAAGAGAGAGAGAGAGAGAGGAGACAGAGAGTCAGAGAGAGAGAGAGGAGAGTGACGAGAGAAAGAGGAGGCAGAGAATCAGGGAGAGAGAGAGAGAGAGAGGTGAGGAGAGAGAGAGAAATGGGGAGGAGTACGAATGGTATTTTTTTTTTGAAAAAAACGTCATTCTAAGATGTGTTTTTTGTTTTTTATTATATTTTTTTTTCGTTTAACATCGTTAACAGAAAGAAAATGGACGATGTAATATAATATTAAAAATATAAAATGCTTATCTGATAGGTATTTTGATAATTTTTTTTGAAATTTTGAAAAATTTGATGATCTACAATAAATTTATGGTAAATGTAGTGCTCTTGACGAAAATTTCCGTAAAGTTTGGACGCAAGCAAGTTGGCAGATGTGCACTGGTAATTTCATTGCTGGGAATTTGATCTTTGTATCAGTTCCCTCCACTATAAACTTTCAAGTAAGCAACACTAGACAAGTAGCAGCAGCAGCTCCCATTCAGCTTTGTAGATGTTTAATGCATACAAGTGCTACATTAATTTATGGAAACTTTTGATATTACTAGTACAATCTTTACTCTTATAGTGAGAAAATTGAACCATCTAAATTATTTATAAATACTTCACTAATTTTTTTTTTAAATAACTAATTATTTAACTAGCTAATATAATTTATTTATAATTAAATAATTCTAACTCAATTGGTTAATATAGGAAAAAAAAATTAGATTACTTGAGTTCAATTCCTAGAAACAATAGTATTTATAATAATTTTATATTTCAATATTTTTAACATTTGTTTACGTACGTGCAATGTACGTGCGCGTTACTAGTACCAGTGATATTTACGTACTATACACGTAAAAATAAATAAAATTTTTTCTAGTATAATTAAATAATTAGATAAAAATTTAAATTATATTAAAATATTTAAAATATAATATTTTATTAAAAATTGTTATAGATATATTTTTAGAATTTCGGATATATATTTTGATAATATCATTTAATTGGTTTAAATATATTAAAATAGTTTAAATTTAATAGAAATTTAAATTAGATAGAATTTTAGAAATTTTTACGAAATATCCACACGTGATATTAAAAAAATAATAATAATAAAATAATAATAATAATAATAATTAGGTTGAGAAATTACAAATGATTTAGACGGTTCACTTTTGAGCCATTTTTCAAGTCGCATTATAAGATCTATAGCATAGCCGGCTTCATGGAGAGACGGGCTAGGCAGCCGCCTAGAGCTTCCTCCCCCAAGGGACCTCAATGTTTAGAATCATTATAAAATATAAATTTACGTCCTATTAAGATTGCAAGTTGAGAGGATCATTTTCGCGTTATTTGAATCTAAAATTGTTATCCTCTTTTCTTTTAGATGTTAGAGTTGTTTAATTTATTATATCTTGGTAATAATTTACTGTATTCAAGAACTAATTATATTGTAATTTGGATTTATTGAATTTTTTGGATTTTGAATTTATAAAAAAACTATATAGAGGAATGATGGTCTTATTTTGTGGACTTAATTGTTTAGGACCTCTAAAATGCTGGATCTGGCCCTAATCTATAGCTTATGGTATAATGAACAAACTATTTTCTTACTGATGTTTCTATTTTTATTGAAAATCATTTAGTTTTCTTTATGATGGCTCATAGCTCCAGTGCTGCTTCATCAGTCATGACACTGACGGTCGAAGAACATGGAAATGATCCCACTGCAGAGTTCTCAAAGAAATGATGCAATACAATATGTCAATCTGAGTTTTTCTACTCATTACTGTTTTTTTTTCCTGGCTCTTTTTGGATCTGGTGCATGAACTGATTTTGTTATTGGGAGGTGAGGTAGAAAATTCAAAAAATAGATATTTTGTGTACTAAATATGTATGTATTTTTATTTTTATTTCAATTATTTCGTTTTGGTACTTTGAAGAAATGGAATTTGGAAGCAAAAAATCTTAAAATTCGGTGTTTATATGGTTGTTGTTGAAGTGATTTGGAAAGTGGTACTTTTTGTAGTTATGATTTAGAAAGTGTTAAATAGAGGAGCGAGAAATGGGAATTAGAAGAGAAAAATAACGCCGATGTCAAAATGAGAATTTAGTGACAGAAATTGTTCATATCACTTCACAGTAATTTTTTGTCTGCAATCAAACACGTGAAGTGGGACGAAATGATCTAAAATTCGATTTTTTTTTTTTTTTTTTTTTTTTTTGAGATGTCCGACGTAACGTTCGAAAATTTTGTGTACACTGTGTTGCATGCCTTTTGGACTCACTACCTCCAACTTCCACGAAATAAATGAAAGAAATGATACGTCCATGTGGCTCGATCCATCGATCTATATTTCGGTGGCTCGATTCTCCAATCTTCCGTCACCCAGTCAGAATCTTATATATCTCTTCGATAACTACACACACGGTGGCACTGTCACACAACCACTTGACTGTAGGCCGGTAACACAGTGGCTGGGCTCGCTAGTAGTGCAGTGAAGATAACAGCGAAGGCGATGATGAGGACCATATTGATTTGCATGCAGTGATGTAGGAGGGGGGTACATAGAGACAACCTTCCCCCCAACCACTACCATAAAAACTGAAACTGTCATTTGTGTGTGTCTGTTGGGTTTTCTAATCCCCCTTTGGTACAATAGAAAGACAATAGAAAAAGAAAACGCAAAAGAACACACAGGTTTTCAACTTCTCAAATCGAGAAACTATATCCACAGTCGTTGTTGGCAAAATTTATTGTATTTTGGAAAAAAAAAAGAAGAGAATATTCTGACTAACGAGTATCAGGAATGGAAAACTTTATACCATTCCTGCACGCTTCTCCTTTATATTGTCAGAGACCACCCTGTACCTAAACTCTGAAAACGGAAACCTCTATTGTCGTCCCACATTCTCTGCAGAGAGCCGGATGAAGGGAGATCCCATTTTTGAAAAGACGAGCACTTGGGAGGCTACCGAAAAAATCCATAGGATTCCATTTGAAGAGAGTTCTAAGGAGTTGTAAACCCTCAAGACCCCATCCCAATTTGACAATCACCAAATCGTTCAATAATCTCAGAATATGATAAATTCGTCCAGATTGACTTACTAAGAAGGAATAAGAATCTCATTCTTTCCCCTTTTCTGTGAAAAAGAAAATTTTGTTAGAGCTGGGACAGAGAAGCAGATCGTCTGAAAAAAGCTTCGTCTAACTAATGAACCCACAGAGGTGACAGTGGAAATCAAATTGTGAGAGGATTAATTTACAAGTTGCATCATATGACTTCTTTTATAGGCATAGGATATCAGAAAGACTTAATTACACGTGAAATATTCATCATATTCTTGGAAAGAAAAATGATTCAGCGATCAAACTGGAGGCTCCAGCCAATTAAGCTCCACACAACCTAATAGTGTCGAGTTACATAACCAATTTGGCTTACAACTATCTTTGACATGTGTCTCGGTGGCGACTTTGAAACGGGAACATCACGAGTGTCGAGACCTCTTTGTATCAGACTCTGTTTAGCTTAAAGCTTGGTGTTTGGATAGCTGCTGAAGTTAGTTGAAAAGTAGTATTTTTTTTGTAGTTCTTATGATTCTGAAAGTGTTAAAATAGAGAGGATGAATCTTTCGACCAAATACGCAAAAGTGAGAATGAGCTAGATTTCTCACTTCACAAAATATCACTTCGAATGGAAAAAAAAAAAAATAACTTTGAGGACTTACAGACAAAATTTAATATTCATGTCGCTTCACAGTAAATTTTGTCTACAACCAAACATATGAAGTGAGACGAAATGGTCTCAAATTTGAATTTTTCTCACTTTCAGGATGGCGTCGGTAGAGGCACATACTAAGGAGTGTCACCAATTTGTGAAGATGACCTAGACAATGTTGGGGGCCTGACAATATATGTTGTCACTATTATCCAAAGTAACTCACAACGATGCAAAACCTAGAAAATCTAGGTCTCAGGTTCGACTATCCATCACTCGGTGTCACTGTCACACAACCACTTGACTGTAGGCCGGTAACACAGTGGCTGGTACTGATACTCGACGCTTGATTGTGGAGATTTGGAGTTGTTAGTGCATTGAAGATATGGACCAAGGCGATGATGAGGACCATATTGAGTGTATGTTGTAGAATATTTTGACCTCCTTGCTATTTGCACAGAAAGAAAAACAATAAAAAGAAAAAAAACTCACGAGAACACGCAGAATTTAACGTGATTTACATTTCAGATCAAGAAGCTAAGTCCACGACCGTTGCAGGCAAAATTTATATTATATTCTAAAGTTCATATACAATCTGCATCGTAAAACTCCTTATATAGTCATAAAATATTAGGACTACAAGTGATAAACGATCAAGTCACTTAAGCGATCAAATTGGGAGGAGAGGTCCAGCCAATTAGGCTCCACACAACCTAACATATGCAATCATATGTATATATGAGAGGGTTCATAGACACAACCTTCCACCCAACTACCATCATAAAAACTGTCGTGTATGTGTATAGTTACCTAACCCATTTGGCTTACTACCCCCAGCTTTGACATGTGTTTCGGTGGCGACTTTGAAACGAGAACAGTACGAGTGTCCAGCCCTCTTCGTGTCGGACTCTGTTTAGCTTATAGCAGTTCTAATCAATCTTCTAAGCTTAAACTTGTTTCATTTCAGAATTTATTCTTCTTTTTGCACATTAGACGTTTTTGGGTTCCTTTACTCTCGAAAGTCATATTATAGAACAACTCTATGTTATATGAGTTGGATTGTGATTGAGTGGTTAAGATTAAAAGGTGTGGATCCCACCACATTTTAATCTCAACCACCCAATAAAAATTTAATTCATATAACATAGAATGATTTCATAATATAAAATCATCCGAATATATATATATATATATATATATATATATATATATATATATAATTGAAGAGTTGAAGTCCTCAACAGAAGCTGTCTCTATTTGACTTTTGATAATTGGTGGTTATAGATTATGACACAGATGTTTAAGCAAAGGCGTGGTGCTTGTGACTTTAATTGAACATCTTTTTAATCCTTGGGATTAATCAAAACTTTGGACTTCCAGTAGTGTGTGATTCTTTTGGCAAATTCATATAGGCTATGCTATGGCGTCCACGTGGCGACCGTTTATTGGAGAAAGGGGAAGAGGTGGAACCCGATGGCTGTCTGAGTGGTCGTCTCGTGACCGAAATGTCACGTGGCAGTCATTCATTAGAGGAGAAATGGGACCGGAGGTGGCCCACATAGCACGGCGGTGAAAGGGTTGTAAGAAGGTTGTAAGCATTTGGTAGTAAACTTAGCATTATTGAAACTCATATACTTGGTCAAAATCAGTTGCCAGGCCCAAGTGAGCTGTTACATCAATATTTCATTATATATCAAGCAAAGGGTTGCGAGACTCCTCTACGCATCATCTGGCTTAGGATCCTTCCTTCTTGCCAACTAAACTCAGGTATGTATGTCTCGCTGGTTCTTCGATTATGCTCAATTGACACCGAGTACAGTTTTTGTCGGCTTAACCCCCGATATCTAAACTGCGCCACGAGTGTAAGCTGTAGGCGATCGATCTCCCCCCATTGATTGTCGGCAGGATCGTTTCTGAGCATGTACAAGTTGTGCGATCACACAAAATCTCAAAAGATCGGAAGGTCCCAAAAAGTTTGACCGTCGCATATATTACTAATGTGAAATCTTTATTTTTAGATTTAGGCCTTCATATTATCTAATATATTACTAATGGAGTACTCCTATTTTTAAACCAATTATAATGACCACTCCTATGTTTTATGTTTATTACACGATTACAGTAACATGGTGTTGAAATTAGTTGATGATTTTATTGATTGTCTCATTGGCATTATATAGCCTTACAGTCATTAATACAATGATCTCAATCATTATGACAATAATCTCATAATGGAATATCCTGTGACATATTCTGGCATCCCAAATATGTCCTCAGGATATTCCCATGTGCTTATACTATACTTAAATATGACACCCAACATACCATATCAACACTCCCCCTCAAGATGGGTGAAAGATATTCACTAAGCCCATCTTGTCACATCCTCTAATCATGCTCACTGAGGCGAGTCCCTTGGTTAGTCCATCTGCTACTTGATCCCTGGTTGGAACATGGCCAAGCTCCAGTAATCCACTATCCAACTTCTCTTTGATGAAGAATCTATCAATCTCGATGTGTTTGGTCCTGTCATGCTGTACTGGATTGTTGGCGATACTAATAGCTGACTGATTGTCACACCACAGCTTCATCTTGGCTCCTTGATCCAGCTTCAGCTCCACCAGCATATTCTTCAACCATAGCAGCTCTGCAACTCCCAAGGCCATAGCTCTGTACTCTGCTTCAGCTGTCGATCTGGCCACCACAGACTGCTTCTTACTCCTCCAGGAGACCAAGTTACCTCCTACAAATATGCAATATCCTGAGGTAGACCTCCTGTCATCAGCACAACTAGCCCAGTCAGAATCACAGTAGCCCTCGATGCTCACGTGATTGTTCTTCCTGAATATTAGTCCCTTCCCGGGAGCACCTTTCAGGTACCTCAGAATCTGGTACACTGCATCCATATGACCCTTCCGTGGGTCATGCATGTAGCGGCTCACCACACTTACTGCAAAGCAGATATCAGGACGTGTGTGGCTCAAATAGATCAACTTGCCAACCAGTCTCTGGTATCTGTCTCGATCAACTGGTTCTCCAGCCTCAGCATCAATCTTGAACCTCTGATCTATTGGTGTCGCTGCAGGTTTGCACCCCAACATCCCAGTTTCTGTGAGAAGGTCCAGTGCATACTTCCTTTGAGAGAGAACAATCTCCTCTGCTTCTCGAGCAATCTCAATCCCAAGGAAGTACCGAAGAAGGCCGAGATCCTTCACCTCGAATTCCTTGCCAAGCTTTCCTTTGAGTTGGGCGATCTCCTGCTCATCATCTCCTGTGATAATCATATCGTCCACATACACCGCAAGCAAGGTGATGTGGCCTCCACTCCGACGGAAGAACACAGTATGATCCGCATTGATCTGCTGATATCCCATCCCTATCATCGCTCTTCTGAATCTGTCAAACCACGCTCGAGGAGACTGCTTCAGTCCATAGATGGACTTCTTCAACCTGCAGACCTTGCCTACTGTCTGATTGGTGCCAAATCCTGGTGGTATCTCCATGTACACCTCCTCCACTAGATCTCCGTGAAGAAACGCATTCTTCACATCCAGTTGGTGTAGCTTCCATCCACCATTCGCTGCCAGAGAAATCAGAGTCCTGACAGTGCTCACCTTTGCAACTGGTGCAAAGGTCTCGTCATAGTCGATGCCGTACGTCTGACTGTATCCTTTGGCTACTAGTCGAGCTTTGTAGCGCTCAACCTGTCCATCTGGGTTCTGCTTCACGGTAAAGACCCACTTGCATCCAACTGCTCTCTTCCCCTCTGGCAATCTCACAAGCTCCCAAGTGTGGTTCTTCTCCAGAGCTCCCAACTCCTCGTGCATTGCCGCTTTCCACTTTGGATCGTTCTTGGCAACCTGCCAATTGTTAGGTACAGTAATACTATCCAAAGATGCTATAAATGCTCCATGAGAAGAAGAGATATGGTCATAAGAAACAAACTGAGCAATATCCCAACCATATCTGTTTGGAGGATTTCCTGCATTGCTGCGAGTGGTCCTCCGTACAGATAGTGGTGTGGGAGGAGTAGAAGTAGGAGGAATGATATTTTGTGAAGGAGGGGGTATCACCTGAAGGGGGGTTGGTGTCGGTGCCTCAGGAGTTGGGACGAACGCAGGCAAAGGACTTGGCACTGGCACTGTCGGTACTGGTCCTGCAGTTTGCTTCTCTCTCCTGCTGTAGGTAAGTAACTCTCCCTGAGTCGTAGGCCTAACACCTTCACCTTCTTGTCCCTTCTCCGTGCCTCCATGCCAAACTTCTAAATTGGTTACCACAAAGTTCTCCATCTCCCCCTCTCGCCTAATACTGGCAGTATTAGGCGTGTTGTGTGAAGTTCCGTCCTGATGGTAGTATGGCTCATGCTCCCGAAAGTGGACATCCATACTGACAAACTTCTTCTTCTCTACTGGACTCCAGCACACATACCCCTTCTGGGTCGCCGAGTAGCCTACGAAGATGCATTTGACCGCTCTAGGGTCAAGTTTCCCAACTGATGGCCTGTTGTCCTTCACAAAACACACACACCCAAACACCTTCAGTGGGAGTATTCCACTATTATTGCCTTGCAATACCTCACATGGGGACTTCCATCCGAGGACCTTCGAGGGCATCCTGTTGATGAGTTGAGCTGCTGTCAACACTGCATGCCCCCACAGACTCTGTGGGACATTCATGTCGATCATCATACTTCTTGCGACCTCCAGAAGGTGTCTGTTTTTCCTTTCTGCAACTCCATTTTGTGCTGGTGTGTATGCACAGGTGGTTTGATGCTGTATTCCGTGTGCTGACAAGTATTCTGCAAGCGTCCTGTTGGTATACTCCGTTCCATTGTCAGACCTCAGTACCTTCACAACTGCTTTGTACTGAGTCTGGACATGCTTATGGAAATCCCGAAAACAAGCAGGTACATCATTCTTATTTTTCATCAAATATAACCAGGTAACACGAGAGGCACACTCAATGAAAGAAACAAAGTACTTATAACCATTCATAGTGTTAGTAGCACATGGACCCCAGACATCAGAATGTACTACCTCAAAAGCAAAAGTGCTCCTATGACCCGTGCCAACATATGAGCTCCTAGTAAGTTTTCCTAACTCGCACGCATCACATACTAATTTCTCTTTTTTTGTTTTTGCATAAATCTCTGGATATAACTTACTTAGAGTATCAAAGGAAGAATGTCCCATCCTCCGATGATGGAGCATCAAGGTATCCTCAGTCCTCTGCTGCAGTCCTTCCATGCCAGCCTTCTCTGCCATAGATACCAATGCTGAGTCCAGTCCTTCTCGATCTAGGTACCACAGTCCCTCATGCCAAGTGCCAGTCCCAAGTCTTCGTCCTGTCCCTTTCTCCTGGAAGGTCACCTTAGGAATATCAAAAGAAACAATGCATTTAAGTTGGAGGATTATAGAACTAATGGACAAGAGACTGACTGGAAAGGATGGAGCATGTAAAACATTGGATAATCTTACTGAACCTGTACAATTAACAGTACCCTTACCGACCACTGGCTGGAAAGTGCCATCAGCTGTCTGAATGCTGTCTGCTGATGCTAGGTGAGTGTAGGAAGAAAACTCACTAGCATTCCCAGTCACATGTCGAGATGCTCCTGAGTCGATAATCCAGTCTGATGATTTAAGGGAAGAGATAGACGCAAGGGCAAGTGATTCGTCAGTACCTTCTGATGGATGGGCATATATGGCAGCGTTGCCCCTAACAAAGAATGAGGTGGACGCCTCCTCTGTTCTACTCCTCATGTCTCCCAGTGCCTGGTCCTCCACAGTAATGGTGCCATCAGCTTCTCCGTTCCCTTCTGATATCAGGAGGTTTGCTCGATAACCTCCTCGGCCGCCTCGTCTACCCCCTCGACCACGACCACGTCCTCCATTATATCCTCGTCCGCCGAACGGTCCTCGTGCACCACCTGAGTCTCCCTCCCTAGGTGGTTTGGAACAAACATATCGATGATGACCCATCTCCCCACAGTTGTAGCACTGCCGGTTATCCTGCCAGGGTTCTCCCTTAGATCGTGTGTTACCTGAGCTGGTGATCGCTAGTGCTGACTTTGCTTCGGGGGGACCACATGTCCCTGCTTGCAGCCTGATGCGTGTCTCCTCCTGGATCATGGCTGAGATAGCCTCCTCAAGGCTAGGGATCTTTGGTTGGGCTAGAAGTAGGGCCGTCCTCTGTGCGAAAGCTGCAGTCAGCCCTTTGAGAAACTTCATCGTCCTCTCCTGCAGACACACCTGTCTCTCCTTACACTTAGGGTCCCCGCAGCTCGCCCGATCTGAGGAGTGATCATAATCCAACCACAGACGCTCCAACTCCGTGGCATACTCCTGCACCGTCTTCTCTCCCTGTACGGTGTCATCAATCTCCCCCTTTATCTGGAAGACCCGTAAGTTGTTCCCCACACCATCATAGGTCCTTCTCAACTTCTCCCACACATCTTTCACCATCTCAATACCGTCTACTGTGGCGGCAATAGACTGGACTAAGGAGTTGAGAAGCCAGATGTAGATCACCATATGAGTGGACTTCCACTCATCGCGTCCTGTCGAGCCCTCGTCCGGCTCTGTCGTCTCGCCCGTCAGGAACCCCTCCATGTTTTTTCCTGCGAGGGTTCTTCTCACCCGCCGTGACCAACTCAGATAGGTGGCTGGTCCATCTAATTTCAGATCGATGGAGGAAAGCTTCAACTCCGGCGACGTTCGTGTCGTGTTCTCACCAGCCGACATCGTCAACAACTTCATCAACGTCGCCACCTCTGCAGAATCTAGCTTCTTGATGATCTCCTCCATCGATGCTTCGTCTATCCAATCACGTCACGTCCGCTCCACGACTCACGCTCGTCCTCGTCGTCCGCTCCTAGATCCGAACATGTCCCCCCTTTTTCCAGATCTAGGCATCCCTATTAGGCGATGTCTAGTGCTTGTGTGGAGGAGGCGGCAGCACGCATGTCACAGCCGCCGTCGCAGCAGCAGCAGTCGCAGCAGCCGTGAAGATTTTTTTTTTTTTTTTTTTTTTTTTTTTTTTTTTTTTGAAGGGAGGGGGGTAGACTAGGCGGGAAGGGAGGGGGGGCGTGGAAGAGTTCGGTGGAGGAGATCTAGAAAATCCTCCTGTGGGTTTGTGGAAGCTTGGTGATGTCTAGGGTTTGTGGAAACTTGGCTCTGATACCATGTTGAAATTAGTTGATGATTTTATTGATTGTCTCATTGGCATTATATAGCCTTACAGTCATTAATACAATGATCTCAATCATTATGACAATAATCTCATAATGGAATATCCTGTGACATATTCTGGCATCCCAAATATGTCCTCAGGATATTCCCATGTGCTTATACTATACTTAAATATGACACCCAACATACCATATCAACACATGGCCGTTAGAATATCATAGAAGACCCTTCGTAGTGTTTAAAAAAACTTTTTTTTTTTTTTAGTATTTGTACATAATTCTTATAATGTTAGAAATGACTGTTGGCATAAGAAATCAAAAGATCCAACAAGCAATGAGACAAGTCTTCACAGAGCTGGACTCGGTCCTTTTCTATTTGTTTCTTCTTATATTTTTGAAAAAAATTGACTTACTCCTACTTTATTTATCCATATTAAGGGTGTACCTCACATTATTTTCATAATGTACAATTTCTTCCACTTTTGACGAAATTTGTCCAGTGATGACGGTTAACTGCTTTGATCAATTTTTTTTGACCAAAATGTCTCTCATTTCTTCTTACTCTTTCCTCTCACCCTCTTCCCCCCGGACAGGTTGTCGCTGCCGTCGCTCCTCCCATCCCGCTTCCTCTGGGTATGAAACTCATAATAACTAGGACTGTTTTAAGTAGTGTTTGGGTGCTGGATTGAGTGGTTGAGTGTTCTGGTGCTGGGGTGAGACCTCAAGTATAGTTAGAGGTTTTTTTTCTTTTTCTTTTTTCTTTTTATTATATATTTGATGTAATGCAAACTTATATCTGCTCTGTTATATAGGTAGACTTGGTTGCAGGTATCAGTATGGGTCTGCTTGGAATGAGAGAAAAAAAATAAACAAAGTTAAGTTTAAGTGAGAGAAAGAGTTTAAGTGAGAGAAAGAGGAGTAAATATATATAATTTTGTTTGGATCGAAAAAAAAGTTAAGTGGGATATATTTAATAATTTTTGCTTTGATTGAAAGTTTAAGTGCTGAAAAGAGTTAAGTGGGATGTATTTATAATTTTTTAAACAAAATTTTAAAAAAAAATTTCTCTTTCGTTAAACTTCTGATTTAGAAGATTAAAAAAATAGACAAAAGAAAATTAAACAAACTCTTACCTAACCTTCTATTAGTTTTTCTTATAAATTTTCATCCTCAAATCAAGTATGATTTTTTTTTCTTCTCAATTAACTTTATTTTTTAGTGAACTCTTTTAAACCTCAATCCGAACAGACCCTAAGAACTCGATCATGTTTGGAAGGAAGAACAACACTCATATCAATCAGGAGCACGATACTGAAGAAGAGAAGGTATTATTTACTTATTATCTCTGCTGTAGTTATATTTGGTTAAATGTGTAGTTTAGATTCTTGTAATTTATACAACTCGATGGAAGCAAATGATTCATGTATTTAAATGTATTCTATTCTTAATTTTCAACATGCACTACTTGGATAAAATATGCATTTTCTCAAGGTCCAACTTATAGCTTGATTTTTTTAGATTCTCTCTTCATTTTTGAGTGAGGAAGGGTGAGATCAAGCAGATAACATCCAAATTTCATTATTAAGGAAAACAAAAACAGTTGGTACATAGAATAAAAGTTCACTGGTATAGAATGTTGGAAAAATATTCTAAGTGAATAATTTGTCAAAGTTTGTTAATGGATAATTTTTAATGATTGTGTCTCTTTGAAAGAATATATTTTTTCTAAGTATTATGTCTATTTTTATTTTATGTCTCTTCGTCATTTATAAAAGGAGAGTCATGTTAGTATTTGGATCACTCATTAACTCATTCATACATCAAACATTCAAGTCTAAGAGAGAGAGAGAGACTACCTACATTGTTTTGTCAGTTCCTGCGGTGTGAAGTGCTACTACTGGAGAAGAAGTACCGTTGTATCCTGGAAGACACAATCACCACTAAACCGTAAGCACCTGAGCGGAGTGCGAATATTATCTTTAGGACATTGAACCAAGTTCAAACATCGGTCTCGATCAGATTATTAATTTATATTATTCATATTTCATTATCATATTCTAAAATACAGAGTTAGAATTATTATTTTTATTAACATAGAATTACATGATAAAGCTTAAAATAATTGGAGGTAAAGACAAATAACTTCTCCAGAATGCACATAATAGTAGATGAATAAAGTCCCTGGAATGTCACAGAGATATCTGTGAACCACTCATAACCACTATAAAAATAACTCATAACTGCTATCCAACAATTGTCGAGCATATCCTAATTATCTTTATTTTTTGTTAAGAATAATTAGATCGCGACTATCCGATAGACTAGCAGACGAAATAATTTTCGAAGTATATTTCTGCTGAGAAACTAGTATTCCTCTCTTATCATGTGTAATCTCGAGTTCAAGAAAATATCGAAGATTGTCAAGATCTTTCATCTGAAACTGTTGATGAATGTACTTCTGAGTAGCTGCAATCCCTGCTAAATCACCGTCAGTCAAAATTATGGCATCCACAGAATAAAAGAAGAACCCGTCCCTGCGGTGATGACCGCACAAACAAAGAATGATCCTGAGAACACTGCTGAAAACCTACCTCACATATAACATTCCGGAAACACTCAAACCAAGTTCGGAGAGCTTGCTTGAGACCATAGGTAGCACGACGAAGAAGACAAGCATGTCCTGGCGGAATAGAAAGACCTGGAGAGGGCTCCATATAGACAACCTCAGATAAAGAACCGTGAAGAAAGGCATTCTTCACATCCATCTGATAGAGTGGCCACTGACGAACGGCAGATTTTTTTTACAAAGTCACACCCCACACCGCGATTTCAGTTTCTATTGGACAAACTCATATTGTTTGACCCACCATGAGTTTGAAGGAGGGTGTTAAGAATAATTAGATTTATGATTAGATATTAATTAAATTTATGATTAGCTTCCTCCGACTACATGGATACATATTTCTTTTCCTACTTCCTATATGGATACGTTCCCTCTCTCTATATATATATTCATAGTTGTATGATTTTAGACACCATCCATTAATAAAATCAATATTGTTGATTTGTTTCATTTTCCAACCAGACCACGGAGCTGAAATCTGCAATCGGTCCAGTACTTTGTGGGCGTAGCTTGAGCTTCTGTACCGATCCATGCCTCAAGAGATACTTGAAAGCTCGAAACTGGAACGTTGGCAAGTCGAAGAAGATGTTGGAAGAAACACTGAAATGGAGGTCCTCTTTCAAGCCAGAGGAAATTTGCTGGGTGAAACAGAGGATCTTCGTGTCATTTTACTCTCTTTTTTCTGAAATTTTTTTGAATAGAAAACAACTTAAAACTCAATGTAGCTACATCTTATTTCCAGAACGATGTTGAGCACGAAGGAGAGACCGGGAAAGCATACAGAGCAGATTTCCAGGACCGAGATGGGAGAACTGTTGTAGTGATGAGGCCTGGGAAGCAGGTTTGGTACTTGTTTAACTTTGTTTTCTTCAATCAAAAACACTACAAAAATAAATTCTAATGGCACTCCAACTATAACGTCCTGAAGTTTTTGGCAGCTTAACTTTTCACTGCTCTCGTAATTGTTCTTTTGAATCACCTTTCGTCAATTTCGAAACGTATCGAAACTACTTCAAAAGCATATCTTTCAGTATAAAAGCGTAATTTAAATACTTATATTGGCATATATTCTTTTGAAGTGGTCCCGATGTGCTTCAGATTTAATAAAAAGTGATTCAAAAGAACAACTTATCAAATTAGGGTACAAAGATCGACGTGTCAAAAGTTAAGACATCTGAAGGCTATAGTTGGGGTGACATCTGAACTATAGCGTTCGGACGTTTTTGACAGTTTAACTTTTCACATGTGCTTCAAAATTAACAAAAAGTGATTCAAAAGAACAACTTATCAAATTAGGGTACAAAGATCGAGGAGTCAAAAGTTAAGACATCTGAATGCTATAGTTGGGGTGACATCTGATCTATAGCGTTCGGACGTTTTTGACAGCTTAACTTTTCACTGTTCGATTTCGGCATCCCAACTTCATAAGTTGCTCTTTTAAAACATATTTCGTCAATTTTGAACCACGTCGAAAATACTTTAGAAACATATATTGCAGTACAAAAGTAGAATTTAAATACTCGTATCGTCAAATATTCTTTTGAAGTAGTCCTGATGTTACTTCAAAATTATAGAAAACAAATTTTAGCCCAAAAAAATAATCATCCAATTTTTTTTAATTTTAATTTTAAATTTTGACATGTCAGCAGCCATGTCATATGTCACATAATGGGAGATCGAATCATCAAAAAAAAAAAAAAAAATTTGAGACAAATAGCATTTTTGTTGAAAATAACAATTTATAAATTTTAGTACTAAAATCGAGCAGTGAAAAGTTAAGTTGTCGAAAATATCTTAACGCTATAAGTTGGAGTGTGCCATTAGAATAATTTAGCTATAAATCAAACACTTTGACAGATGAGTTACTGAATGTGAGATCTAACTTACAAATTTGCAGAACACGACCTCTCATGAGGGTCAAATCCGTCATTTGGTTTATGTGATGGAGAATGCAATTATCAATCTAACCGAGGGTCAGGAGCAAATAGTGTGGCTGGTCGATTTCACTGGCTGGTCACTGACCAACTCCGTGCCCATGAAAACCTCTCGAGAAACCATGAACATCTTGCAGAATCACTATCCCGAGAGGCTTGCTACTGCTCTTCTCTATAACCCACCAAGAATTTTCGAACCCTTTTGGAAGGTATGATCAAGTTCCTTCCTCTTCTCTTCTGCATGAATTTCACGCGCTCGGGACTTTGTGCACGCTGCAAGTTTCAGATCTTTTCGGCCCACTGTCTTTTCAATTCCTACCATTTATAAATGAAAGGAATAACACGTCCCCGTGACTCGATCCACCGATCTTCCGCCACCCAGCCAGATTCTTATGTCTCTCCCCGGCAGCCACAGGGGTCGCTCGAGTTCGACATTCCTATCTTTTGGTTACTCAGTTTACGGCACTGTTGTTCAATGAAATTCGGTTAAGCGGTAGAGTTTGTCCGAAGGATTAATTGCAAACAAGATTTAATGTGAATCACAATAGATCTTGTATGTAATCCGAGTTTTGACATCGAAGTTTTTACCTCCGAAGTGGAGTGCGGAAGTGAAAAATCACCATTCTCACTTACCGTATTTGGTTGGAGAATCACTTCCTCTAGACTTTAACAAAGTTTTTTTTTATTATTATTCATGTTGCTTCAACAAAAAGTTTTACTTTTTCACTCAATTCAACAATTAACGAAATATCAAACTTTAAGATTTTTTCACTTCTAACCTCTACTTCTTCAAAGCACCAAAGCGAAGGATATTCTACTTCACCGCGATGCGTATGCAAAATATTAATTTTTGAATTTTTTTTCCACTTCGCCGAAACAAACCACCCCTAAATGTGACACTTAATCTCGTTGACTTGTGGGTTATTTGATTTTAGGGTATTCTATAATATTAAAATTTTGTGTTTATGTATCCATATTGTTCAGAAGAAAATCTGGATCTCGTCCTAATGGTCGACTTGGGTTGACAGTCCAAAATGGAGACAGAAACGTAGATTTGAATATTATTTGAGATCCTAAAACTAGACAGAATTATTTAAGAGTTGTGTGATTCTGATTATTTAGTTACTTTCATTACCCATCGAGAATGAGACGTGTGACACTGTTGTTTGCTTATATCATAATCTCAGCAGCCACACAACCCTCCGAGAATCTTGAGTTGCAAGCATTTAACAATACCCATAAAGTTTGTCCATGTCGAAACTGCTACCAAGAGGATTGTGTGGCTGCTAAGATCATGATAGAACAATGGCACAAGTCTTATTCTCGATTGGTCATGACAAAACTAAATAACTCAAGCCATGCAATTCTCGCATATATTCGTTTTAGTTTTAGAGTCTTGTATAATAATCAAAATCCACGTTTAGGTCTTCATTTTGGACGGTTAGTCCAAGTCTTTTATATATATATATATATATATATATATATATATAGGGTCCGGCTATACACATCTCATCCTTTACTTAACATATCCCATATTAAATTAAATAAAAAGTAAATATATATTAAAATACATGATTATACACATTCCAAACACCCTCATCTAATATAATTTCTATTGAATTCCAAGTACATGGTTCCGGACGATGACGGGAGGGGCGTGCGCCCGCCGGCAACTTAGATGCTGGCCCGGCAGCCATCGATCTACTCCCTGACCTTCGACGAGTTCCAGAACTCCCTCGGCGGGTCCGGATAGAACTTCGGCTTCATAAACATGGACGAGCTCTTCCGACGAGTTCCTGAACGTCGGCAGTTGTCGGCGGAGCCAACGCCGAGGTCGTCTGGGGAGGGGGAGAAGTTGCAGAGGAAGAGGGGGGGGGGACAGCGGGCGAAAAGCTAGAAGTGGAGGATCGACGGAGGGGGCGGAGGACGGCGAGCTTGATGTCGATGCTGCAGTAGCCGGCCTCGTTGAAGACGCAGTTGACGACCGGGTCGTCGAGTATCGTGAGAACCAGCTGCTGCAGCTCTACCTTGACGCCGGAGAAGGAGGTGGTCGACACCGCCGTCGAGGAGGAGGAGGAGGAGAAAGAGGAGGTCGACGCCGACGCCGATGTCGGGACGGGATGGTGTTTAGAAATTATATCCAAAATTTTAATTTTGCGATGTGTTTAGAAATTATATTAGATGGAAGATTTGGAATCTGGATGATCATATCTTTTAAAATATATTTATTTTTTATTTAATTTAATACTGGGTGTGTTAAATAGATGATAGGATGTGTATAGCTGGATTCATATATATATATATATATATATATATAGAGAGAGAGACATGTTTTACTACTCTAAGCTTGGCCTGTTTTACTACTCTAAGCTTGGCCTGAAAATTAACAAGTTTTTTTTCTTCTATTCTGTGTAGGTTGCTAAAGTATTCCTGGATCCAGTGACATTCAAGAAAATGAAATTTGTGTATCCGAAAAATGGAGAAAGCATCATGCGAGAACACTTTGATTTAGAGAAACTTCCGGAGGAGTTTGGAGGAAAGAAGAAGATTGAGTATGACCACGTTGAGTATTCCTTGCTAATGAGCAAGGATGACACCAAGATGGCGAGAGCGTGGGGGTTGGATGAGAAAACTACACAAACTAACCAGTTGGAATCTGCTTCCTCAGCTCCCTAGACTTCCATGGAGGTTTCTAAAATTAAATTTCTATCCAATTTGACATTTTGTCATTTTATTTATTATTTTTTTTTTTATAAAAACCGCTCAAGGTGTCTATCGGATCGAACCGGACTTTTTAAACCAACCTTCAAACCAGGTCGAATCCAGACCTAGGTAGCTTCGGGCCGTGTCGGATCCGAGCTTAATCCGGACCGAGCCTGACCTGTAGGCCGACCAATTTTATATATATATATATATATATATATATATATATATATATATATATATATATATATATATATATTAAATTGTACTATGTATACCACATTTGTATGTGTTTATAACACAAAATGAAAAGTATTGAGTGGTTCAGTGGAGAAACAATATAGTCAGAGTATGCTGAGAGGGGGTAATGGGTCCAATTCCCCATCTCCATTTGCAGTTTTATTTTTTGTGTATATTATTTGAACTCGGGGGACTGGGTTCACTCGGGCCTAGACCAGGTCACCGATCAGGCCGGTCCAGGCCGGGTTGTTCAATTATTTCGGGCTGAACCGGTTTGGTTCGAATGTTTCTACGGGTCTGATCGGGCCAGGTCGGACTTTCGGGCCAACTTTTCAAACCCAATCTGAACCTGGATCGCCTATGGGCTGAACCGGATCGAGTCGGCCTGTTGACCGGGCTTAGGCTGACCTAACCGGACCAGTTCAGGATCGGATTGCGGGTCGTCCGATCCAGTTAACACCTTGAGAAACCACTGTTAGGAGTTCCACCATAGAAATATGAGAGAAACCACGGGTCAGGCTCGGTCCGGATTAAGTTCGGACCCGGCCAAGTCCAAAGCTATCCGGGTCTGGATCTTGAAGGTTGGTTTGAAAAGTCATGTTCGATCTGATAGACACCTTGAGTGGTTTGTCTAAAAAATAAAAATAAAAATAAAAATAAAAATAAAGTAAAATGACAAATACGATAGAAATTTAATTTTAAAAATCTCCATTGAAGATAGTCTAAGGGAGCTGAGGAAGCAGATTTAAATTGGTTGTTTATGTAGTTTTCTCATCCAATCCCCACACTCTCGCCATCTTGGTGTCATCCTTGCTCATTAGCAAGGAATACTCAACGTGGTCATACTCAAATCTTCTTCTTTCCTCCAAACTCCTCCGGAAGTTTCTCTAAATCAAAGTGTTCTCGCATGATGCTTTCTCCATTTTTCGGATACACAAATTTCATTTTCTTGAATGTCACTGGATCCAAGAATACTTTAGCAACCTACACAGAATAGAAGAAAAAAACCTTGTTAATTTTCAGGCCAAGCTTAAGTAGTAAGACATTATATATATGCACACAAGTTCGATACCAAGAATTATTATAAGATTTTCTATACAAAATCAACCTCCTCTATGACACAATGGTTATTTAGTTTTAGGATGTCGTATAATATTAAAAATTTATGTTTAGATTTCTATATTATTCAGGATAGGGTTTGGTCTCTTCCTAACTTATTGACTTGATTGGCCATCCAAAAAAATGAAAATCTAAACGTAAATTTCGAATATTATATGAGACCCTAAAACTAAACGAAAATATTATGGAATTAATGGCTTAATTTGTAACTTCTTCAATGAAGTTTCTTTGTCTTCCATCAGATGAATGCATGCACATTAATTGATGCATTTGGTTGTTATTTTTACTAAGACGTTGAAATAGGATTAATGCAATGTATTACATTAATCAATTGTTTAATGGAGACGTTTGGAATAGCCATATCCTTGGCTATATAAAGGAGCCAGTAAACACAATTGGAGATATCAATGTGTGAAAGTTCTATTTGTTGAGAGAAACACATGTTGTGTAAGAAGTGTAACGACCCGCTCCGTATCAATGCGGTAGCCGATTCAAACGGCACAAGTGTGACGACCTGACCCGCCTTGCTCTGCGAGAAGACTCGCTTGAGGCAAATGATTCAGACTTGGCCTTCTAGGAGTTCAAACTTAGACTTTCAAAGACGCGCTCGGAGTATCGCTCGGCCGAGGCGAATCATCGCTAAGGTGGGTGGCTACGATGAACCTGTCTTTTCTTAGCCTGCACACATAAAATATGGACGATACATGCTAGTCGCTAGGCGAATCACCCTTTGCATGCTAATAAAAGAATACAACACACATAGCTAAGGGAATAATCTCATCTTGTATTGCTTGTGCAGAACATGGACATGAAACTTGGATTATATATGATTCCTCGCATTGCCCCTTAGACCGTGCTTGTATAACAGATGATGTTTCTAGTAGAGTATGTCGCACATTTCTTATAATACTTATGTTTCATACTGATGCAATGCTTGCCTGCTCCTCGTTTCAATGCTTGTCACATAGATTCATCCCACAAATCGATGCACTTCACTTAATTATGGTTCACTCACTAGAGGCAGAAAGACTATCAAAATAGTCATTTCCGAGCCAAGTAATGGAAACATGAAAACGCTCGCCAAGACGGTTTCCCGTACCGGGAACAACATAATGCAAAATTGAAAAAATAAAGAATTGATAAGCAAGAATGGGAGTGCAGATAGATTATAGACGGGTATGTCGGGAACGTGTAGCGGGGCTCGCTACCCGCGCTGCATGGAGCGTCGCCAACCCAGTCGATAATCCAAGAATCGCTCGGGATGGCTTGTAGCGGGTAATGGCCTATCGCGTCTACAGCCATCGTCGTTGTCCTGATAAAGAAAAGAAAAAGATAAGATAAAGAAAAGAAAAGAATCATAAAATTGTCACGGACAACTCGTGCACGGGGTATGTGGATTCTTCGGACGATCACCGGGGCATCGGGATCGTGCCGACCTAAAAGGAATCATAGGATATTTGCGCGACCAAACGGTTATAGGATTCTTCGCCGGTTTGGGATAACGTAAATATCGGTAGAGGGCCCAAGGTATGGCATCATACACTTGGTTTACCCATCTATCTCAACAGTAGTCTCAGTTCTGAGAGAGACTAGTCATGTATGGTTATGCGAGTCATTGCATTGAATAAGAAAACTGAAACATATGTGTAATATGAGTATGACACCAGCCACAGCAACCCGCCTTGCAAATTTGCATCCCGCGCCCAAGCACAGACCCCCCCCCCCCCCCCCCCGCGAGTACTTAAACCCGACCCCCTCTCTCATATATACCTATATATATTAACTTATTTCAACCAAACCCTAACCCTAGATCAATCCAATCCCCTCCTCTTCCCATCTAGACATAAAGACCGCCGCCACCGCAGCCGGAGAACCGCGCCAGGCCGTTCAAACCAATCCCGACGACCGCGACCCCGCGCACTGCAGATTCAACAGCGAGGTACCTGTGTTCCAGAGTTGTTTTCCGTTGCCTCGCTCAACCAAATGCCACCCCGTCTTCACCGGTACGCTCACCCCTTAACCCTCTTCCATATCTGTGTGATAGTAGAACTCGAACAACGCGTAACCATAGGCAAAAATAGCGTCAAAGTTGGCAAAAAAAGACCAATTTTTGGGATCGCAGAAAACTGCGGTGATCACCTATGTTCCCGGATTCGTATCTCCCACCACAGAGATCCGAATTTGATGATTCTTTTTGGTATGCGGAGACCACTTGACCTAGTTTAATTTATGTCAAATAACCCTAGATTATTAACTGCTGTAGGTAGAATTAAATTCGTTGGAAAATCCTGTAAACACAATTTTTCTAAATTTCTAAAAGTTGTGAAACGGAGCACGCCCCGCCAAACGGGACCGTCCCGCCGCGTACCAAGTGTACCAAACGGTGCGCGCAGCGTACCCGGACACGTGAGAGTTCGCGGAAACTGATTCGGACGCGTGTGCGCGTCGGAATCAGCTCCTATCCGCGGACAAACCCCGTGTCGCAACTTTTGCAAAAGTTATGCGCATTTTGTGCACGCTCGTCAGATTGCGACGAAACTTGCGCCACTAGACTCGTGGTAACGCGATGGTCCTGTGACCCAATTTCCACGCAATTCTGAGACAGTTGACCAAGTCGCCAATTGGCGGACCCCACGGTTGACTTTTTGGGCGAAATTGTGATCGGCCCATCGGAATCCACATTTGGACATACCGTTGGGTTCGTATTGACATCTAGAGTTTGTTTGACCTATAATTTGTCCCATTTAGAGACTGTTACCCTTGGCACACTTTTCGGTGCAAAGTAGGCCACACGTGGACCCCACTTTTATCCAAAATTACCGTTTTGTTCCTGTGTCCAAATTGGACGAAAGGAAAGTTCTTTTTAGCTATTTTGCTCATTCCGAAAACGTTGGTGATGTCTATTTCAGCATCCGGAGACGTTCGTTCGGAGGCCATTAGTTCCAGATCCCGTGTCCTTGACATTGGACGCTTACACTTTACAGATTTCTTGCCAGGCAAGTATACCTTGCCATTGTACTGTTATTTATATTCCATATGTTGTATGCATCTTTATTTTTTGTCTTTAGTTCATATATTTTAACTGTTATATAAAATGCGCACGACGGTGTCGTCGCGATATATTTTTATTTATGTATTTGTATTGACCTTGTTTATGAGACTACCCCATTATCATGTAGCATCATTATGTTTCATTTGGCCGTGACACATTTTTTTTACACGAGTTGTGAGTCTCATATAGATCACGGACGCATGTATTGACTGATCATCGGTACGTGTGGGACGTGCGTTAGGAATAACTACTGTTAGAAACTTTGCATGCTAGAAGACTTGGAAGTTATGAGAGGTATTATCGTGTCATGGATGTGACATGCTTAGAGCATGGGGTGGGAAGAACAACAAGTAAGGCGTGTGGGCTCCGTTGCACTTTCCTTATGTAACCCGTACGCTCCGCCGGAGATGCGCGGTCATGATGACCACTATATATTATATTATTATCAGGCGGCCTCTGCCGTTCAAAAGACGACATACTTTGTAGGCCCCTGGATCTCCAAGAGAACCATGCCAATCTCATTTTAGCCAGATAGCCCACGCGTTGGAAAAGTTGTTCTTAAACTGCATTCACTTAGACGGTTAGGCGACCCATTGGATATTTATTTCAGTACTTTATTGGCATGCTTTTATGTATCTTATTACGTCCCTCTGAGGACCTGGCCCCTTCCAGGTGTATCTGTTCATGAGTATTCGCAGGAGCGCAGATTCGGATGGTTACATAATTTTGAGGATGTCTTCTCTTCGAGCCCGTGATTGTGAGCTGGTATTCTTATATTATGTTTATTGTGTTGCACTTTTCCATTCGAGTTGGTAGTGGATTTGTTTCCATCCAACTATCATCTTTAGATATTTTGTATTGAGATCTGGTTTCATAGATATTGGTTATTTATTTATATTTGATCTTCTGTGGATGAAATTTAGATTGTACCCTGTGACTTGTGACATATGTTTATACCACTTGTGGATTTGATATTCATATTACAGCGTACGTGTGGATTTGATTTACATATATTGGAGTTGCCATATCCATACGGCTGGCATGCTTACGTGTCCTAGTCCTACGTATTTTTGGGACTGGGGCGTGACACGCACGACGCACTGCCACACAAGTTAGGCTTGTATTATTGCCATAAAATTGATCCTAAGGCAAGACTAGAAAGACAACTTAATAGATTATGCACGAAACTAATATAACGTGTTTGAATTTGTCGAGCGGACGAGAAGCCTCCCCACCAGTGCATCTATGTACTGATAACCCACCAGTGCATCTATGTACTAATAACCCACCAGATTGTTTGCAGGGTGCGAAAGAATCTCGTTCGGTGCAGAGTATCCCCTCGTGCGCGCTAAGGCGTGGAATTCGCTCTGGAGCCTTGGAGTGTTGCGTCCGGAGCTGAAGCACATATACATGACATAATGTTGGAACATCACCTATGTATCATCCCAAGTTGTAAGCCGCTTGGCACGCCTTTATTGTTGAGAGAGAGAGAGAGAGGTTGAGCGACTTGCAATATCGTCCTAGCGCCGCTTGTAACCTTATTCATTATCAATAAATAGCTTGTTTATGTATCATACTTGTGTTTATTATATGCTTCTGCTATATCGACTTTGAGAACTAGTTATCGAACGGTCGTTTACTCACGTCATTCAAGTATCCGCTGCATTAGAGACTATTTGTGCGACTCCGTGGCTTATGTCACGTCCCGATCCCGAAGGTCCCGACAACGTCCCCATCTGGCGCGAATCACCGCGCCTCGGCGCTCCCACGGGGCGTATAGTCGTTTGCCATCGGGACGTGATATCGTGCGAGCCTGGGGTTGCGCCCGTGTCACGCCCCAGTCCCAAAATACGTAGGACTAGGAATACGTAACACGCCCAGCCATATGTATACGAACTCCAATATATGGAAACCATATACACACGTACGCTGTACATGAATTATTCAATCCACCAGTGGTAATATACTGTCACAACAAGCCACACATAATCTATATCTCATCCACAACACAAATAATCAGTAGGAATAAAGAGCTGAATAATAACTGAATATCAGGATGAGTATCAAGTCTGATAGTCGGTGGAAATAAATCCACTACAAAACGACTATACTGAAACAGTGGTAATAAATCACAGCTACTCCAAAGGTAAGACCTCCTCAGTCGAGTAAGTAGCATCCGGTCCAGGCCCGTACTCCTGCGGATACTCCTGCTCGTCCATATCTGGAAAGGGACCAGGTCTTCAGAGGAACGTAACAAGATACATAATAACATGCCAACAAGTACTGAAAAGTAAACATCCAAAAGGGTCGCCTAACCGTCTAAGTGAATGCAGTTGAGAACAACTTTCTACCAAGTGGGCTATCTGGCTAAAAATATGGGATTGGCGTAACTCTCTCAGAGAATCAGGGGCCTCAAAGCATGTCGTCTTTTGAACGGCAGAGGCCGCCAATTGAAATAAATGGGTCATCACCGCCCGTATCTCCAGTGGAGCTTCCGAGTTACAGTAGAAAAAAGTGCAAAGGAGCCCAAATGCCTTACTTGTTGTTCTTCTCATCCCATGCTCTAAGCATGCCATATACATGACACGATAATACCTCTAATAACTGTCAGGTCTACTAGCATACAAAATTTCTATTAGCAGTTATTCCTAACGCACGTCCATACGTACAGGAGGCCAGACCTGTCACGCAGTCCGTGATCTATATGAGACTCACAACTCGTGTAACAACTGTGTCACGGTTAATGAACCTAATGATGCTCCATAATACTGGGGTAGTCTCATAAAGTAGGTCCAAAAATATACCTACCTAAACATCTATATAAGCAGAATTAAACATGCATGTATCAGCTGGAATGTAAACAATAGTATGATGGCAAGGTATACTTGCCGAGCAAAAGTCATGTATAGTGCACGTTCAACAGTGTTAAGTTGTAGTAGGAAGAAGTGGGTTAGGGTTTGAGAGTTGTAATATATATATAGGGATAAGGATGCGGTGGAATGAGGCGGTGGGTGAGCTGCTGCTGTTTTCCTTTCATTGGTTTTGGTTTCGGTTGAGGAGAGTTTAGTAATAATAGGTAAAGAGGCGGTGGTGTTGCTGCTAATATTTTTCTCCACACGTGCGGAGAAGGAATTAAGCGGTGGAGTTCTGTTTTACGTGCGGAGCAGAATTTAGGCGGTGGTGGTGTTTACGCTTGGGTTTGTTTTACTCGTGGGGTTGTTTTACGCGCGGGTGAAACGAAAAGCAAAGTTGATTTTTGCTACTGCTGTTGTTGATATTTTCCTATTGGGTTTGGGTTTGGGAGTTAACAGGTTTCGGGTTGAGATCTAATAGGAATCCAAACCCATTTTCTTTTATTTCCTTTTTCTTTCTTTTTCTAATAAACTATATATATATATATATATATATATATATATATATATATATATATATAATTAGAAATTTCTAGAAATTATATTGGTGCATACGCAACTGTCCAAAGGGTCTCCTACATGAAATAAATTAGGAAAAATTTATAATGGCCCCATAAATCCTCTAATTACACAAACACCTCAAATAAAAATTAATAAAAATCTATTCCTTCTATTTAGCTCGTAATTACTAAATAAAATAATTAATACGGTTTTCAGAATTAGGGGTCTTACATTCTACCCAACTTATAAAAATTTCGTCATCGAAATTAAACTAAGCCCTGGTAGAAAGTCAAAATGGTAGGAGATATAAATTAACAAAGTAAATTCACACCTTGGTCAATGAATAGGTTCGGAAAACGTTTACGCATGTCGTCTTCTCGTTCCCAAGTTGATTCTCCTGGCGTGCCATGCTTCCATGCCACGCGGACCAAGGGAATAGAATGGTTCCTCAATACTTTCTCTCGACGATCAAGGATTCCCACGGGTTGTTCTTGATATGACAAGCTTGGCCCAATGGTGATCTCCGAATGGTCGAGGACATGACTGCTGTCTGCCATATATCGCCTGAGCTGCGACACATGGAATACGTCATGTACTCCCTCAAGTGAAGGTGGTAGTGCAAGTCGATATGCCACTTCTCCCACTCTCTCTAGCACGTCAAATGGTCCAATATATCTTGGACTCAACTTGCCGCGTCCTCCGAATCGAATGGTACCTCTGGTAGGTGATATTCTCAAAAAGACATGATCGCCCACTTTAAACTCCAAGGGACGACGATGAAGGTTTGCCCACTGCTTTTTTCTGTCTTGTGCTGCTCGCAAGTGTCCTTGTATCTTCTTAACTGTCTCCACGGTATTGACTACTAACTCTAGTCCCAGAATCTGGCATTCTTTCACGTCACTCCAACACACAGGAGACCTACACTTCCTTCCATATAATGCTTCAAACGGAGCCATCTGGATGCTCGCCTGATAGCTATTGTTGTAAGAAAATTCTACAAGGTGTAGGTGGTCCTCCCATGGTCCTCCAAAGTCTAACATACAAGCCCTCAACATATCCTCCAATGTCTGAATAGTACGCTTTGACTGCCCATCTGTCTGTGGGTGGTAAGATGTACTGAATTTCAGACGAGTTCCAAGACTTTCTTGCATGCTCCTCCAAAAGTGTGAAGTAAAGCGCGAATCCCTGTCTGATACAATGCTGACTGGTACGCCGTGCAATCTCACGATTTGCCTCATATATAAGTCAGCCAAAGCTTCTGTAGATTGGCCAACTCTAAAAGGCAAGAAATTGGCTGACTTGGTGAGTCGATCCACTATTACCCATACTGCATCTCTTCCACTTAGACTCTTGGGAAAACCCGTGACGAAGTCCATAGTGATGTGCTCCCACTTCCACTCTGGAATCGGAAGTGGTTGTAATAACCCTGCTGTTCTCTGGTGCTCCGCCTTTACTTGTTGACATACCAAACATTTAGCTACAAAGCAAGCTATTTCTCTTTTCATTCCATGCCACCAAAAGTGCTGTCGTAAATCACGATACATCTTGGTGCCTCCAGGATGAATAGAATATATCGGACTATGAGCTTCTGTCATCAGCTCCTGTCGAATCTCTCCATTTGGAACATAAAGACGATTACCACATCGTAATGTCCCATCATCATGGATGTGCAGTCATGTCTGCTCTCCGGCCTCTGTCCTTTCCTTTAATCTTCTGAATCTGGCGTCGGTAGGCAATGCTGCCTTGATTCTCTCTACTAGTGATGATTGTACTTGCAAATTGGCTAGTGTTCCGTCTGCTCCGGGTAATATCACTTCAATGCCAAGACATTGCAAGTCCTTCAATAATTCTCTCTGTGTCGTCAAGAAGTAAGCTGTTGGCTTCCGGCTTAACGCGTCTGCTACAACGTTAGCCTTGCCTGGATGATAATGTAACTCTATCTCAAAATCTTTCATCAACTCAAGCCATCTACGTTGCCTCATATTTAACTCCTTCTGTGTGAAGACATACTTGAGACTTTTGTAGTCTGTATAGATTTTTACTCGTTCCCCATATAAGTAATGTCTCCATAGCTTCAGAGCAAATACAACGGCTGCAAGTTCCAAGTCATGAGTTGGATAATTCTTCTCATGTACTCGTAACTGTCTAGAAGCATATGCAATCACCTTACCATGCTGCATCAATACGCATCCCAATCCTTTCCCTGATGCGTCACTGTAGATTACATAGCCTCCTGACCCTGATGGAATAGTTAATACTGGTGCTGTAGTCAGTCGCTTCTTCAACTCCTCGAAAGCGGCTTGACACTCGTTGGTCCATATGAACTCTTGATCTTTGCATGTCAACCGAGTCATAGGTGTTGCTATCCTTGAGAAGTTTTCCATGAATCGTCGGTAATATCCCGCAAGCCCAAGGAAACTTCTTACCTCCACTGCTGATTTAGGAACGGGCCATGTCTTGACTGCCAAGATCTTTTCTGGATCAACAGAAATACCATCTCCTGTAACGACATGTCCAAGAAATGAGACTCTATCCAAGAAGAACTCACATTTACTGAGCTTCGCATATAACTGCTCTCTCCTCAAGGTCTTTAGAACAATCCGCAGGTGCTTCTCGTGCTCCTCGTGGCTTTTTGAATAGACAAGTATATCATCTATGAAGACGACCACGAATTGGTCCAAATACTGATGGAAGACTCGATTTATTAAGTCCATAAAGATAGCTGGAGCATTGGTCAATCCAAACGGCATGACCAGAAACTCGTAGTGCCCGTATCTCTTTCGGAATACGGTCTTCGGAATGTCCTCCTTCCGTACCTTCACCTGGTGGTATCCCGATCTCAGATCTATCTTTGAGAATATCTTGGCTCCACTAAGCTGATCAAATAGGTCATCAATGCGTGGCAGTGGATATTTATTCTTCACTGTCACTGCATTCATCTATAGTCAATGCACATACGTACTGACCCATCCTTCTTTGGTACAAACAACACTGGTGCTCCCCAGGTTGATGCACTTGGTCGGATGAAACCTTTCTCTTCTAGTTCTTTCAACTGTGTCTTCAGTTCATCCATCTCCTTCTTCGCCAGTCTATAAACATGTGATGCTATGGATGCTGCTCCCGGTGTCATGCGGCCCAGTGATTTTATTTGGATGTTTCTTATACTATTGTGGTTGTTTCTGGCAATTGCTTGTGTTATGATTGTAAGGAATAAATTGGACTTAGTAACACCTCATGCTAGACATAAGCATGTGCTAAGATTGGCATGTATATGGAACGAATGAGTGATTGGACTGATATTTCTGTGTGAACTAGACTATGTGATAAGTAACTACCAACTATGTGCATGACATAAGCTTCATGGTACAATGTGATCTTGATTCATGTGACCCAATGTATAATTGGTAATTAGACTAGAATATTGTATCCGTGCTGATACAAATTATTGCTTGAAAGTGTATATAATCGGATGTGCACTGAGGTGCGACATACCGTGTCACGAGTTAAGTGATCTATATTTGGGTTGTGCATCGAGAATGCCTCCAAATTCCTGAATGCGTTATATATATATATATATATATATATGCGAGTCAAGTACCAAAGTGTGGCTAGGATATTGATTGATTGAATGTTGCATACACGCTCAGGTGAATCCAGATTGAAGTTCCATGGATTCGTATCTAGCGTGCCCGTACTTTCTACGACATCTTAAGAAAAATTCTCATGTGACCACGCCTTAAAATTTCGAACACAATATAGGGCTAATTAAGTAACAAAAAGTGGTAGTAACATTTAGAGGGAACGGTATCTCGAGTTCATGCCAACGAACATTCCCACAGAGATTCATTCTAGTGCGTTGTGGGCTGACCACCACAGATATTGTATATCATCCGCCTTAGTGGAGTGCATTATCTAACCTATTAGAAATAACGCCGAGCCATTGTCTCACTATAGGAGCACTGGAACCGCTAATACCGTGATTTAGTGCAGTGTCCATACGAGGAACTAGTGCATCAGTGAAGTGTATGTATATTTCTTATTTGACTCGGTTAGCTCATGTTCGGCAATGGCGTGATCTGAGGATACCTATTATGCATAATTTCTGAGATAACCTCAAACTCCACAAATAGCAAGTCGTACAAGTGATTGGCCGATATAAAAAATTTGGACTTGGTTGTGATTGTATTTTTCTGTTAGTAGTCTAGGGACATGGAATATCATAATATGATGGTTCAACCATTGTCCTTGTTTGGTTGTAGGATTGGACCTTTGTGCTAGGATATGTTGTGGACCTAAACTACGACACAGAATATATATATATATATATATATATATATATATATATATATATATATATATATATATATATATATATTGTTTGAGTTTTGTTTCTCCATTTTCGTGCTCATTTGTGGTACTTATTATTTGGGGTCTAACCCCACTGATTTTGCATGGCCAGGTTTGGAGCCAGCACCCGAGGATCCAGCGTACTATCCCCCAACTCATGGCGCATACCAGGAACATGGTCGCAGAGGATAACGAGTGGGTTTTCTTCTTCCCTGCTCGTCATTGTACATTTATTTTTATTTTGGGCGTTTAGCCACAGGCACCTATTAGCTGGCATGTCTGGACATTTAGTTTTTCTACATAATTGTACTAAATCAGACTGTAGCTTATCACTGTCATGTACTTTTGTTACTCCACCAGCTTCTTATTTTGTACAGCTGGTCTCCACAATATTTTGTTGGGACGCCTTATTGCTTTATCATATATGCTCTATGATTATTGTTTCTTGATTGATTGATTGAGACATAGATGTATGTGTGACTCTAAGTGACATGATTGTAGCATGCACCCCTTGTCTAGTTACAGCCGTGATCGTCGTACGACGTATAGTACCTTATACGGGGTAGCTGACTGTGTCTGTCTCCGTATTCTGGTACTGGAACGTGACACATGTTTTAAGTCAAATGGGTCAAGTAACTTGACACAGGGCCGGCACTGGGGTAAGCCAGACAAGCCATCAGGCTTGGACAACCCCCCTGATTAAGGCAACCCTCCAGATCCGTAAGTCTCCACCTCTCCGCCAATAGAGTCTCTGCAGTCCACTCAAACTCCTCTCTGTCAGTTGAATTAGCAATCAACGAGGTTCATATTTTGAGTTCCTACTAGGAAGGCCTTGAGTAGCTCAGTGAGAGGAACTAAAAATTCGAGCTTCAAGATGTAGTCAGAACCGGAGACTTCAACGTTGTTGCCAGCCTCACTCACTATCATTTTTTTTTATCTTCTTTTTGAGTCAAGGACAAGAGACAAGCAAATTTAGCTCTGGCTAGGACAACTTAATCCTCTGTACCGGCCCTGACTCGACACAAAAATATGACAGTTTTTATGGATGTAGTTGGGTGGTTGGTTGTCTCTATGTACCCCCTCCTACCTTATTGCATACACTCAATATGGTCCTCATCATCGCCATTTCTTTCACTGCACTAACAAGCCCCAATCTCAACAGGACGTGTATCGATACCAGCAACTGTCACCCAAAAGTGAAGTAGTTGTGTGAGAGTGCCACGAGTGATGCATAGTCGAACCTTAACAACTATTTTTCTACGTTCTGCATCGTTGCCAGTTAATTTGGACATAATAATGACAACATAGATTGTCAGGTCCCAAAATTGTCCTCAAATATGTCAGGATTTGGCTCCAGATACCTGGTAAGAAGAGGTCATCTTCACAAATTGGTGACCCTCTTTACTATCGGGGGCGGTCCAGTGGACTGCAAACGAGCAAGTCGTTTGCGAGCGGCATGAACCTTAACTCGATAAAAGCTCGTTTGAGTTTGGTTCGTTTAGTAAACAAGCTGAGCTCATGCTTCATTTTCGAACTCGTTTAATAAACAAGCCAAACTCAAGCTTAGAAGTACTCGGCACGTTTGAACTCGCGAGCTGGCTCGTTTAGAAGCTCGTTGCTGACAGTCTACCAATTAATTTTGTTATTTAAAATTTAATTGGTTCTTTGTTGAATTTTAATTTTATGTATGTTTGTTAGCAATATGGTTGTATGCATTATATATTTATGTGCCCTAAATAATTAATATTAAGAAACTTTTTCAATTGAATTTTTATAAATAAATTATTAATATTACATGTACTTGAATTCAAGTCTAACTAGTTTGAAATCGAACTCGTTAAGCTTGAAATCAAGCTTAATTAGCTTGAAATAAAGCTGAACGAGCCTGAAATTAAGCTTGAATCAAGTTTGCTTATCAAGCCAAGCTCGAGCTCAAACCAAGCCAAGCTCGAGCTTAATATAAATAAGCTCAAGCTCTAAAATAAAAAAACTTATCAAGCTTGAGCTTGAGCTCGATTAATTCTAGTCAAGTCAAGCTCAAGCTTATAAAAGCTTGGCTCGGCTTGGCTCATTTGCAACTCTACCAGGAATAAGTCTGACAAGACTTCAGATTTGAACAACCCCTACATAGGGCAACCCCCAAGACCATTTACTTTTATTAGAACCGGTCCAGTCCAAATCCAACTTAAACCTATATATTTTCGATGGGATAAAGGAGAAGGAAAATTAGTTCTGGCTAAGACAACCCAACCTCCCGGACCGTCCCCTGCTTACTATGTGCTTACCGACGCAACACTAAGGCCTCGTTTGGTTCACGGAAAGGAAACGAATTCCTTCGTATTTTTTATAGGAATGAGAAAGTAGAAATCATGTCAGATTTTTTTCCTATGTTTGGTAAAACAAGAAAACCATATAGGAAAGACTATTTGATTTCCTTTCTAGTGTTTGGTTAGTGCAGGAAAGGAAAGGAAAAATATATCAATGTTCCAAGAATATCCTAATGAAAGAGATCCATAATACTAGGAGTTAATTGATAAAATAGACAATAACACATGTTTATTTTTGTTATATTTTTTTGTAATAAATATTGGGAAAGGAGGAGGAAAAATCAATCCCATGGGTTTTGAGAGGAACCATTTTCCCTCATATTTTTCCCCTCCCCCTCCCCCCTCGGTCAGGAAAATACTTTCCAAGTTTGTGGCTACCAAACAAAGGAAAGGAACAAGTTTCCTTGAATCCATGAACCAAACGAGGCCTAAGAGGAACAAAACATGGAAGTGCAGCAGCAGCAACTAAGGTTTTAGAATTTTGATATGCCTGGAGTTGGAGAAAGTATTGTATGGTCGAAGCTCACCACGTGGCAATGGTGAGTGGTGAGCTCGACCAATATTTTTTTGACACTTCTCTTCTTTCACCATATCACTACACTTCTCCTAATTCATATATAAATTATTTACAATAATTTTGAAGAAAAAAATCATTATATTTTTTTTGATTTTATGCATAGTGGATTTCTATATATTTTTATATTTTTTTGATACTTTTTAAAAGAATTATGCCAAATGTTTATGTCAAGTATAAAAAAATTATTGGCCGGACTCACGACTCATCGTTGCCATGTGGTGAGTTCGGACCATACAATAATTGATACGCCTGGAGTTGAGAAGTGTAGTCCTCGTGGAAGGATGAGCTGAGGTTTTGGAGGCCATTTTGTTTTCCGCGATTTGGGAGCGGGGATGTAAACCTCCTGATTTTTCAGGATTTTTAAAAACGATTTTTTCAGAATTTTTTGGAATTTTTCGGTAATTTTTACTAATTAAAATCAAGGTATTTTCGGCATTAAATAAAATTAAATAATTTTAAACAATATTAAAATATTATAAAAATAATATTTTTGGGTGTATAATAAAATATTGGACTTAGGGTAATTTTTCTGGAATTTATTGGACCCCGAAAATATTTTAAAAACCCTAAAAAAAACCTAATTTAAAATAAACCAAAACTGAATCGGGTTGAACCGGCCTGAACCCGGTCCAACCGAACCGGACCAGACCGCCCACCCTAACGGGTCGGGTCCTACTCAAACCCGACCCGACCCGGCCCCCTCACCCTCACCCACGAATCCCGCACCGCCCGCGTTTTCCGGCGCCCCGCCCGGCCACGACGCCACGGCACCGCTCCGCCCGGCCATGATCCCCCTCGAACCGCGTCCCTCGGCCCACGAACCCCTCTCCTCCGCCTCACCCGCAGCCCAGCTCCCCTCGCCCTCGCCTATATAACCCCCCCCCGGTCATCCCCTCCGCCACCACCACGAACCCCCATCGCCACCGCTGCCCTAGCCACCGGCCCAGCCACCGCCACCGCCTCCAGCCCTCGCCGCCTCGCCGCCCTCGCCAGCCCCCACCTCCTCCGGCCAGCAGCAGCAGCAGCCGCCCTCGGCCCCCGGCTAGCCCCGGCGACGCCTCCCCGCGCTCCGCCGCCTCCGGCGACGCCACCCCCGCAGCCGCCTCCGCCTCTCTCTGGCCGCCGCAGCCCCGGCGAGCCCAAACCCTAACCCTAGGCACTGTTCAGCTTCGTGTCGCCGTGTCGTGTTGACTCGCGGACACGAGAATCCCGGTTTCCACGGAGCCCTGTTCAGGTAGCTTTTTCTCTCTCCTCGCTGCCCCATTTTCTGTTCCGTCTGTTGCGACGCGAACCCTGCGTGACTCTCTCGATGCCCGTGCAACCCGCTCGGTGCGTCGCGTCCTGTGGCGATCGCAAACCGCGATCCAAAAACAGGAAAATCAACGCCCTGTTTTACCCCGGAACTGAGTGCGCCCCGCCAAACGGGATGACTTGGTCGCGTGCGATCTTCACCGAAAGGTGCGCACCGTTGATACGGACGTGCGGGATTTCGCAGAAGTTGATTTAGATGTGCGTGCACACCGGAATCAATGCGTATCCGCCGACAACGCCCCGTATCCGCCTGTTCTGAAACTCGTTGTAACTTTGTGTACACACGTCGGATCGAAACGAAACTTGCGCCATTGGACTCGTAGCAATACGCTGGTCCTGTGACCCAAGTTTGGTTCGATTCTGAGAACGTTGACAAAATCGTGTATCGTGGGCCCCATAGGCTCCACTTGACGGACGATTTTGTGATCGGCTCATCGGAATCCAATTCTGGAAGTTCCGTTGGGTTCGTATCATCGTTCTAGACTTGTTGACACTAAGTTTGACGAATTTGGAGAACTTTGTCCCTGACACGTTTTTCGGTGCGAAGCGAGCCACATGTGGACCCCGCTTTGACCCGAAATTGTCATTTTTGCCCTTGTGTCCAAACTGGACTCAAGGACAGGCATTTCTAGCTATTAGGTATCTTCTGAGTATGATGGTAATGTTTGTTTCAGCATCCGGAGACGTTCCTGGAGATTTCACGAACACCAGAGCCGCAGTTGGAAATCGAACACCAGGCAAGTGTACCTTGCCAATCGCAGTGATTCCTGTTATAGTATTTGGCTTGAGTTCTTTGTGCATACATATATAATCTTGATATAAGTGTTCAACCTAGGACCGTGTGACATTACTTAGCGTCCGAATAATATTCGGGTGCCAACCCCGTATGCGGAGTTGTGTAACGTCACCTAGTGATGGATATCGAGACCCTATACATTTTCGTGCTTGCATTATCAAGTACGTCATACCTCAGGACACCTGACACTATTCATGTGATAGAATCTTCCTGAGATATTCATGGTGATTCTGTATAGGATACAGGTTTATGACATATACTTTATTCATGCCTAGATCTGATTATGACTTGTTGCATTAGATATGATCGTGCGTGACATGGACATGAGACATCGTGAACATGAGACGTGTGATTACATTGGGTGGGAAGAGACTTACCATACGAAAGGCTGATTATATTATATATATATATATATATATATATATATATATATATATATATATATATATATATATATAGTTATCTGGAGGTGCCTTAGACTCTGACACAGAGCTTAGGCACATGTACTGGCCCTTCGAGAAAATGCTGCTATGGGTTTCCCCGACACAGAGCCTATAGTAGTCTCAGCCTGAGTATGATTAATGCTCCCACTTGCATATCACATAGCTGTTACATAGTTACCCTCTTGTTTCATTTATTATTGCACTGTATTTATTTTGGCTTGAGTTATTCTTGTACCTTGCTATGTCCCCTGAGGACCTGGATCCGGATTGTGTCCCCAGGTATAGCCGAAGAGATCTATCCCGAGGTATACGGGACAGGAGCATACATTGGAGCAGTACCAGAACCCGAGGACGAGATCGTGCCAGAGGACTTCTCCTGAGTATTGGCTTTATATACTCAGTGATTTCTGTTTCTAGTTACTTTATTTCCTGTCTATTTGCATTGATGTATCAGACTTATTCTCGGGTTGTTCCCCGAGACACTTTTATTGAGACATGTTAGATTATATTTATTTTGATTTATTCTGGCATTTGATTTGTGTTTATATTCTGTAGATGAGATTAGAATAGACTGTGACTTGTATCATTAGACCTAATTATTATTGTACTACAGCTTAAGTACACCCTGATGGATCCATTAAATTGGGTTTGTCCATCGGTGTGTGCTGCTGGCGGCCATTGCCACGTGTCCAGTCTCTCGATATTTTGGGATTGGGACGTGACAGGGGATTATGAAGTGCCGGCGCCAATTGCCACCACTTTCATTAGTTTGCATTTTGAGGCCATTCACAGACTTTCCCGAGCAAGCACACAGCAACGATGTCCAAAACTGAGTTTAGATACTGAAACAACAGGAGATGCAAGAAGAAACTACTGTACAATGCCTCGCCCGAGGAATAGCATTAGCAACAGAGCAATTTTATTTTGCGGAAATAGGCTTTCGACGCAAAATATTTCGTCCGTTACTTTGAGAGCCATACTAGTCACTGTTCGTAGATATTAACTTTGCTTTAATCAAATACAGAACCCTTGCACCATCATTTACAACATTTAGATTCACTGTTCTCTGCCGTACTGAGATTTATACAGAGACTGAGTTCTGCTACAGCTCGTTAGAGAAGATGCACTCGTCCACAAGTTGGCGGAGGTTCGGATTTTCCAGAGCAGCAGCAACTCTTTCTTTGTCATTCAGCTGCTTGTTCACTGCAAATTCAAATCTGACATTAGTTTGACATATTCCAAGGCTGTATTTGTCGGTGCGCAGCAGAAATAAATTCAAGAAATCAGAAAACACCTCAGAGAAAATTCGCAGCCGCAAAAACAAAAATTTACGTGGTTCGGCCAAGATACCTATTTCCACACGGACGAGGGTGATTCAGTTCCACTATGAAGAAGAAAGGGATTACAATTGCTCTCTCAACACTTCTCTCCTTACTCTCAAGAACTCTCTACCACAAAGATAAAGAAAGAAGAAAAACTCTCACAAAACTTTTGTGTTGAACTTATTCAACAATTTTTGCTCTCTTATATTGAACTTATTCAACAATCATTTAGCACAATTAAGATATCTCAAGGAGAAACATTTGGCTCCTTTATATAGCCGTCATATGTCTATACATAGAAATTCAACATTATGTAGACATAGGAATCAAATATTATGTAGGCTTAGGAATCCAATATTATTCTTCAAAGATATGGTCAAAGGTCAAAGATCAAATGTCAAAGTCAATCTTCTTCAAAGATATGGTCAAAAAAAAAAATTTCATATATTTTCTTCAAAGATATGGATAAATGGTCAAAGTCAAACTGCTTCAAAGATGTGGTCAAATAAAAATTTTCTTCAAAGATATGGTCAAATATATTTTCCTTCATATATTTTCTTCAAAGAGATTGTCAAATGGTCAAAGTCAAGCTTCTTCAAATACATGGTCAAATAATTTTTTCCTTCAAAGATATGGTCAAATATATTTTCCTTCATATCTCCACATCGGCAAGATTTTGCCACAAAATCGAGCCGACACACTTCTCCACCGCACAGCTTCACCAAATCAATCACTCGTCAATTTCGTCCCGAAGGGTTCTCGAGCAATAGGAAGAACTTAGAGCAATCCAAGTTATGTTGGAACTTGGCTGCAGGAACAACCTTAGTCAACATATCAGCGGAGTTGTCCTTAGTATATACATTTTCAAGTGCAATATCTCTGTCTTCTATAACATCTCGTATGAAGTGGTAGCGAACATCAATATGCTTGGTCCTCGCATGATGGACTTCATTCTTTGCCAAGTGGATAGCACTCAAGCTATCACAATGCACATCAACTACAACATGCTTCACCCCCAAGTCATTAATCAAGCTGCGAAGCCATAGGCCCTCTTTCACTGTCTCTATCACTGCCATATACTCTGCTTTCGTAGTCGACAAGGCAACCGTATCCTGCAACATAGATCTACAACTAACTGTCGCACCATGTAGGACAAACACGTATTCAGTAGTTGACATGCGCCTATCCCGATCACCAGCATAGTCTGAATCCACATATCCACTGGCCTGACTAAAGCCTCCACCAAAATATAATCCTACGTCAATGGTGCCATTCAAGTACCTGAATATCCACTTCACAGCCTCTCAGTACTTCTTCCATAGATTAGCCATAAAACGACTAACCACACTTACGGCTTGTATAATGTCTGGTCGAGTGCACATCATAGCATACATCAAACTGTCAACTACATTCGCATAAGGAACTCGAGCCATGTGCTCCTTCTCCTCATATGTAGTAGGTGATAACTTGGTTGAGAGCCTAAAGTGACCAGCCAAGGGAGTAGAAACAGACTTTGCATCTTCCATACTAAAACGAACAATGATCTTCTCAATATAGGACTTCTGAGACAAAGACAATCTTCGTTTCTCCCTCTTCCTTTTAATCTCCATCCCAAAAAAAAAAATTTGCCTCCACCTTAGTCCTTCATCTCAAATTCAGAACTAAGTTGAGACTTCAGTTTATCTATCTCTACCATGCTTTTTGAAACAATAAACATACCATCCACATAAAGCAATAGATAGACAGATATAACCTCCACCACAAAGTTTATGAAAGTAAACGAAACAATCATACTTACTTCGGATAAAATCTTGTCGTGTCATGAAGATGTCAAACCGCTTGTACCACTGTCGAAGATATTGCTTCAACCCATACAATAATTTTTTCAACAAACACACATGATTTTTCTTGCAACCATCTTGAAGCTTTGAAGGAATCTCCTCGACAATGGTATAAGCGGTTCGACACCTTCATGGTGTGTCATGAAGGTGTCGAACCGCTTGTACCACTGTCGAGGAGATTGCTTCAACCCATACAATAATTTTTTCAACAAACACACATGATCTTTCTTGCCAACTATCTTGAAGCTTTCTGATTGATGCATATAATTCTCTTCGTCAAGGTCGTCATGCAAGAATGTCTTCACATCGAGTTGCTCCAACTCGAGATCATGATGAGCTACCAAGCTCAACAACACGCGAATAGAAGTGTGCTTGACCACCGGAGAAAAGATCTCATTGTAGTTCACCCCCTCCTTCTGTGCGAAGTCCTTTGCTACTAATCTTGCCTTGAACCGAGTGCCACCTGACTTTGGAGAAGCTTCATTTTTCTTGTATACCCACTTGCAGCCTATAGCTCGCTTGCCCTTAGGCAATGGAACCAAATCCCATGTACAGTTCTTGAGGAGAGACTCAATCTCTTCCTGCATAGCTAATATCAATCTCTCGCTGCTAGTATCTTTGATAGCATGTTGGATTGTATCTCGTTTTCGGATAAGCCCTCAAAGGAGGGTAACAATGGAGTTGATAATTTAGTCCCACATCGGGTAAGAGGTGAGATCATGAGGTGTAGATAATTGTGATTGGTTCAGGCTTGGTTCAGGCCTTACATGGAAAAAAAAATTGAAGGCATATGGGCCCAATCCAATATCGCACCTCATGGGCCAACTCCGGTTCGGATCACACCGTGTTCCCAACAAGTGGTATCAAAGCCCAAGGTTACGGGACTGGTTTGGACTCTAATTGGTTCGAGACAGATGGTGTTGAACGTTCATGGATTATACGGACTCTTCTCAAGGTGGAGTAGGAGCATCCTCTATAAGGTGGTCTGAAGGCGGATCAGACCTATGGTTAGAGGCAACTATATGAATTGACTTCAAAGGTGGGTCTTGCAGACTCAAGGTGGAGCAAGACGTTGTGGTTGGAACACAATGGTGGTGTAGATGAACGTGTCAGGTTTGGTTCTGTGGTCGAACAGGATCGAGATGACAATATGTTGGATCTCCTGGATGCTCGGCTAACCGAAACGAGCAAAAGGTAGCCGGGATGTGCTAAGGTTGTTCGGCTAGCGGAAACGAGCTAAGGTGGAGATCATACTTCTGATACTAGCAGCGAAAGATGGATGAGCCCCTTTAAGGCATATGGGCCCAATCCAATATCGCACCTCATGGACCAACTCCGGTTCGGATCACAACACGTTCCCAACAGTATTAACCTCATGAAACCAAACCATCAGCTGGTTAGTTATAGAGTATTCATGAACAATGAGGTAGGGGAAGCAAAATGGGAAAGAAACTGGTCCTTGATCTATTTCTGACAAGATCAAACAACCGAGTAATCTCTCAAATCACCTAGATTGGAAGATGTTTAAAATGGAGAAGAAAGATAGCAACATTTGCTAATGGAAATGCATATATATATTTAATGACACTGTAATCCAGACAACTAGACATTCATGATAAAGCAATCACAATGACTCCAAACAACACCGCCCAGCCTGATCTAACTCAGATTGTGTGCTTTTGTTTGAAGCCACTTCATTTGTATTTGAATTATAGATATTGCTTAATGTAAACCCAAACTGAGCTATCACACAGGCCACTAAACTTCCCGCTCATGAAGAGAGGAGTGGCGCTAGCATCTAATCCATCAGACAAGAAAAGAAAGTAGACCTATGAAGTCTGATCAAGCAATCATGATCTCGTATGTTGTAAGATGGAGTCATAGAAGGTGAAATGGTGAATCAAGTTCCGAATTCTCCAGAGAGAAGGTTAGCTTTCAGGAAAGTTTCCAAGTTTACATTCGATTAAAATCCTATCTCAGCTACCTAGACTAAAAAGTGTTCAGATGGAAGAAGAGAGCAAACTAAATTAATGTCGGGAATTGCTCATCTATGATGACAATACAAACCAGAAACAAAACTGATAAGCGTTCCTAATAAAGCAGCATTAGTCCAAATATGCGAGTCTTGGTCCAACCTAGTTATGTGTGTTCATGTGTTGTCTAAAGTCACTTCATTTGCTTACCAGTTACTGTGTGTGACCCAAGTTGTGCTGTAGCATACAATCAGACGACTTCCTGCTAATGTAGTAAAGCGAGAAGTGGGGCCTGCGTCCAGTTCACCGGGACAAGAAATGCATATAAATGTATGACATAACTCTAGCTGTCTTGTGTGTTGAAGATGGAAAATTAAAAGTGAATCAAGTTCTTATCCTTCACAAAGAAGGATTGGGTCCGGAGAAAGTTTCTTTGGTTTTATTTGAATTAAAATCCCCCAGTTACTCGCCTATGTTGCATTCCTTTAAAAAAAGGGGGATTTGAAAGCATTCCTTGTGATCCAAGCAGTCATTAACTATTACAGTCTGAACTGGATATAAAATCAATCCATATTAAAATTTATATAGGGCAAGTATAGCCTGGAATATACGTAGAGATCTGGTAAAATTATAACAGAAGTATCTCCTATGGAGCATTTATTATGCAAACCTGATGCTTCATCTGCATGAGATCCTGGAGCAACAATGATGTCAACCTGTAGCAACAATTGATCAATCATAACATATAGTTACTGTAAATTGTAAATGCATATTAAGCTAACCATGGAAAGTTCAATGCACTACTACTATGTAGCAACTAATTAATCAATAATAAGTCCAAATATTAAAATATGTTGATCAGCCTAACTAGTGCAGATTAAGAGCAAGTCTCTTCTTAGTACAACATCAAAACAAGTTGATGAACATAATTACATAAACTTCTCTAATCCCAAAATTTACAAAAGAAAAGGAAAAAAGAAATACCACCATGTATGGAATCCAGTTCCAGCATCAACTCTACCACGTGTGCGACGACTAAGATTCAAACCCCTTTAGGGTAGGTTACAACTACGTCTAGTCACTTTCTCTATTAAGGATGATCTCCGTTTATACCTCGTTCAATGTTCTGGCTTATCGATTGTCCTAATAACACCTTCAACTACAATCCTATTACCCGGTGTCGCACCTACTCTAGTCAGCTCGTTTTTGTTGAACATGTCAAACAATAATGACCTACTCAATCTATCTTTATTATCAAAGGCTGTTCTCTCTTAAGTCTAACTTTCCACAAGTACATTTATTTCCTGTACTACCTTGTTTCAAATTACTGCTCATGCAACTAAACATACCATTTCAGCTCAGTAAAGTTTAGAAGAAGAGAGAAGAAAGAGAGAAGAGGAGAAGATAAGAGTGCAAGGGCATAAAATTCTAAATTGCACCTCATGTGTATTTATATTAACATATGATGATAAATACACCCACAGGCCACAACTACTTGACTACGTCCATATATAAAAATAAGACTTATGACTCTAACATCCCCCCTCAAGCTCAAGCATAGATATCTGATATGTCCATAAATCAGAAAATGGATTGTGAGCAAGTGGTTTGCTTAAGTTATCACCTCAACTGATTCTCGAATCAAACATGTGGAGTGAAAATTTATTTCTTCACTAAAAATCATAAACAAAATGACAATCCTGCTCGATATGTTTAGTGCGCTCATGAAACATGGGATTACTTGTGATGAAATTTTTTGATGTATTGTCACAACTAACAATACATCTTCATGGGGATAGGAACCGTAATATCATTTCATAAAGAATATACCGCAACCACATCATCTCAGAAGTAGTATGGGTGAGCAGAACTCGGTTTGAAACCCGAAAACCGACCCAACCCGACTCAAAAATAAGGTTCCGGTGGGTTTTGGAAATACCGGGTCAGAAGTCGGCTTTGGTCACAGGAAAAAAACGGTTTTTTGGTCGGGCATCGGTTCTAGAATCGGGTGACCGACCCGAAATGAAAACCGACTTAGGTTATTAAGTTACCTAAATACCTCTCCTCGCATATATATACAAAAAATGTTGCCCTAACTTTCTCTCTTCTTTTCTAGGTTCAGAAAGCAGTTGCCCTAAATTAATCTCCCCGCCCCCCTCCCCTCACTGAGCCTCTCCCTCTTAGTCGTAGCTCTCCACGTTCCTCTTTCCTTCCTCGTGCCTCTCTCCATCCTTCGTCTATGCTGCAACCCTAATCATCCTCATTATCACCATATCAAAACAGTAGACACCCCTGCCACCACCACAAAACTGATCAACACCCCAACTCTTATCCTCCATCTTCTTCATATTCTTCTTCTGCAGCACCTGTCGCTGATCCATGACGCGGAGCGATGCTCCGGACCTCGACCCGCGTTTGGCCCAATCACCGAGGCCAGGTCCCTGGTAGCCAACCATTTTTCTCATATCCAAACGACCATGACTTCCCCCTCGACGTCGACTGCACAGCTCCGAGTTCCAGTTGCCCTAAATTAATCTCCCCGCCCTCCCCTCTCTGAGCCTCTCCCTCTTAGTCTTAGATGACCGGTTTTTTCTTTAGTTTTTATAAATTTTACTATATACTCACCACTTGGGCCAAAAACTGAACAGACCGAAAATCGAACCGATTTAATTAGGTTCGATTCTTTACTAATTCGGTTCGGTTTTCGGTTTTGCAAAAACCGGTTTACGGTTCAGTCGATTTTGGGATATTCGGTTCGGTTTGAACCAAACCGAACCGTTGCTCACCCCTACTCAGAAGTTGTATGAGCTATAACACAGTATTCGACTTCTGCACTAGAACGTGCCATGTCCCGATTTTCGCTAAATCGATAATCGTCCCCCGGACATGATGTCGTGCGAGCGTAAGACGCGCGTCCGTACAAGGCCTAGGCATATTGATATACTTTAGAAACATATGCAACAGAGTACGCAAATGAGATATCATACATTGAGATGTAGAAAAGTTCTCTTTATTGATAATGAACATTTGTTACAAACTCTTGACTCAAAAGTAAAAAAATGATGCTACATGGACTTACAACATGGAAGCAAAATGAGATAGCCGATCCATACATTACATCCCTTACTAAAATTTTAAAAGAGCAAATCATCTTGGGTGCGTGTTAGCACCATCGCCTAGGAGCTTCTAAAGGGTATGTATGAGCTCCTCGAGAATATGTACTTGCGCTCCAAAAAGTCACGAACACGAACACGTCAGATCGGTGAAAGGTTGGGGGGGAGCTTCAGCTCCTCGCCGCGTCGCTTGGCTCGGGAAACCTACTGCAACGAGGGTCAGTACTTCGAAAAGTACCGGTGAGGGCGAGCTAACCCAACTCACCAAATCGACACAGTATCCATGTGAACATGCAACATTATCATTATGTGGCCTTTCTATGTTGCCCTAGATCAAGTTACAAGCAATTCATAGAAGTAAATGACATAACGAAATGTGCCACCGTTCGGTGACTTTTATCTGCACCGTCTGAACCACATGTACAAAACTTACCATAACCTTGCCTGCCACGAAGACATAATTAGTTTGCACAGTTTAAATATACATAGCATGTCACTGGTCGGACTAGGGATGGTCGGCTGTCTTTCTGTCTCGGGTAACTAGCCCTTAGCGGTACTTTTCGAAGTACTGACCTTCGTTGCAGTAGGTTCCCCGAGCCAAAGCGACGCGGCGAGGAGCTGAAGCTCCCCTCCCCCAACCTTTCACCGATCTGACGCGTTCGTGTTCGTGACTTTTTGGAGCGCAAGTACATATTCTCGAGGAGCTCGTACATACCCTTTAGAAGCTCCTAGGCGATGGTGCTAACACGCACCCAAGGTGGTTTGCTCTTTTAAAATTTTAGTAAGGGATGTTATGTATGGATCAGCTATCTCATTTTGCGTCCATGTTGTAAGTCCGTGCAGCATCCTTTTTTTACTTTTGAGTCGAGAGTTTGTAACAAGATGTTCATTATCAATAAAGAGAACTTTTCTACAACTCAATGTGTGATATCTCATTTGCGTACTATGTTGCATATGTTTCTAAAGTATATCATTATGCCTAGGCCTTGTGCGGGCGCGTCTTACGCTCGCACAGCATCACGCCCGGGGGACGATTATCGATTTATCAAAAATCGGAGCGTGATATATTGGTATCAGAACATGGCTTCAGATCCTTTGACCTTCATGACAGAACAGTTTTCTTGAAACGACCATGTCCCTTCTAGTTTAACTCTTGAATTCGCTTGGATGAAATGAAATGCGTTCCATACAGTGAGTCCATAATATGTTTTGAGACTGATGTAGCCGGACGCACAAGCGCAAGTAGTGGCACGGGTGCAAGGGAGCAGTTCCGGCACTTCGGGCAGCGCGGGAAGTCAAGCAGTCGCGCCCTCTGTTGATCGTTCGAGCGGATGATACGCTTGATGGAAACGCAGCAGAGGCAGGCGGAATTACGTCAAAGCCAATTCGAGTCCCGAATTGAGGCTCAATTTCAGGCGCAGTGGACTCGGGCCGAGACACAGCAGAAGCAAATGAATACCCTGCAAACGATTGTGACGACGCTCGTCGCCAATAACCATTCTGCATCAGCGGCCGTCGCGACAGTGCTAGTTGTAGCCGAGATCGCGGGACTCCAGGGCTCTCAGGAACCTCCGCCCTTAGACGAAAAGGGTTTCATCCTTCAGATATCAGAGTTTAAGAAGATGTATCACGCTACCTTCAAAGGGCGACCCCTCCGTGGCGTCAGATTGGCTGGTTGAGCTAGAGGACCACTTTGAAGTGCTTCGCATGGATGAGACGAAGAGAGTTGCTTGTGCTCAGCTCCATCTCCGTTTAAATGCACATGATTGGTGGGATGAGCACAAACAAGCTATCTTGAGTGAAGACGACAAGACGACTATCTCTTAGTCCGCATTTCGTAAAGCCTTCGAAGAATAGTACCTTCCGCCAACCGTCCGTCGCGAGAAGGAAGACGAATTTACACATCTTCAACAAGGAAATATGACAGTGTGGCAGTACGCCGCAGAATTCAACAGGCTTGCAAAATTTGTCAAGCCTCATCTTTGTGACGCCGAAAGCCGAGCCCGCAGATTTGAGATAGGACTGCAACCTTCTATTCATGCTCACGTCGTCGTCCCTCAGTACCGCACCATGCGAGAGTCTCTAAACCATGCCCTCTCCCTAAAGCCGTAGTACCCCCAGTTCGCGCTGGCGCTGTGCAAAATTTTCATCACAAGCGCCCTAGCAACACGGGAGGTAACAACACATCAAAGCGTCCTAACAACGACGGTTATCAGGGTGCAAACCCGGGGAGGAACAATGGGCTCCACTGTGACAAGTGCAATCGTGGCGGACACCTCGCTAAAGACTGGCGTATACCAAATGGAGGATGCTTCCGATGTGGTCGTCCTGGCCACATGCAGCGGGATTGTCAGGAGGGAGGACCGTACCAACGCCCGCCACAACAATATCGTCAGCCTCAGAATCAGGGTCAAGCACCTCGAGCGAACCAGAAGACACCACAGAACGCTCAAGGCCGGGTCTATGCTCTGACTCGGGAAGAGGCGTTTGCTTCCAACACGGTGGTGTCAGGTATATTATTTTTTAATAATGTACCTGCTCAAGTATTGTTTGATTCTGGTGCCACATAGTTTTATTGCGACGGATTTTGCCGTCGAGAACAAATTTTCTATGACACCGCTGGGCCTAAACCTTAGCGTCAGAACTCCATCGGGCGTGGATTTGCCGGCTCACTTAGTTTGTCGTGAAGATAACATTTGCATCAGAGGAAGAAAATTGTCACTTGATGCGATAGTCTTAGACATCAGGGACTACGACATCATTCTGGGATGGATTGGCTCGGCGCTTGCACGGCTACCATTGATTGTGCGGAAAAGAAAGTCGTATTTCGTCTACCTGGTGAGATTGAATTTTGCTCCGCGTGCAGTCCAGCGTCAAGAGCGTCGAAAGCCTACATGGTGATCTCCGCAATGTCTGCTCGACGGATCATACATTCTGGCTGTGAAGGGTACACGGCATCTGTTCGAGACACTCAGCGAGATTGCGCAAACGTAGAGTTTACTTCCGTTGTGGCGGATTTTTCTGATTTGTTTCCAGATGAGTTGCCTACGCATGCCGCCCGACCGAGAGAGTTCACTATTGATACATTTCCAGAGGCTCGGCCGATTTCCAAAGCTCCGTATCGAATGGCCCCGGCAGAACTAAAAGAGTTAAAGATCCAGTTACAGGAATTGTTTGATCATGGGTATATTCGTCCGAGCGTGTCTCCGTGGGGCGCGTCTGTATTGTTTGTGAAGAAAAAGGATGGCTCGATGCGGCTCTGCATCGACTATCGTGAATTGAATAAGACCATTGTTCGAAACAAGTACCCCCTCCCTAGGATCGATGATCTCTTTGATCAACTACAAGGCACGACGGTGTTTTCAAAAATTGATCTTCGCTCGGGTTATCATCAGCTCAAGATCAAGCCGGACGACGTGCCGAAGTAAGCCTTTCGCACTCACTACGGCAACTATGAGTTTTTGGTAATGCCATTCGGACCGACCAATGCCCCTGCCACCTTTATGGATTTAATGAATCGTGTGTTCCGGCCATATCTCGACAAGTTTGTAGTAGTATTCATTGATGATATCTTAGTGTACTCGAAGAATAGGGAGGAACATGCAGAGCACTTGCGGACCGTGCTACAGACTCTTTGGGACAACAAGCTATATGCAAAACTGAGTAAGTGCAAGTTCTGGCTGAGCAGTGTATCTTTCTTCAAGCACATCATTTCTGTGGGAGGCATTTCAGTCGATCCAAAGAAAGTTGAAGCCGTCGTCGAATGGAAGCGGCCTGCATCCGTCAGTGAGATTCGAAGCTTCATCGGGCTAGCGGGCTACTACAGACGGTTCGTGAAAGACTTTTCCAAGTTAGCATCACCTCTGACTCGCCTCACTCGGAAGGGAGTCATATTCGAGTGGTCCGTTGAATACGAAGTCTCGTTTGAAGAGTTAAAGCAACGCCTCACCTCTGCTCCAATACTTGCACTACCAGACGAGACCTCGGGATTCCAAATATTCAGCGACGCGTCAGGGCAGGGCTTGGGATGTGTACTCATGCAGCGGGATAGGGTGATAGCCTACGCATCAAGACAACTGAAAAAGCACGAGAAAAATTATCCTACGCATGACCTGGAGCTAGCAGCAATTGTGTTCGCGCTAAAATTGTGGCGACACTAGCTCTATGGAGTGGCTTGCCGAATTTACACTGATCACAAAAGTTTGAAGTACCTATTCACCAAAACGGACCTTAACCTACGACAGCGGCGTTGGCTAGAATTGATCAAAGACTGACTTGACGATCGACTACACACCTGGCAAAGAAAATGTGGTAGCGGATGCGTTAAGTCGAGTGTTTGCGGGATCCATGTCCGTTTATCGCATGTTACAAAGAGACTTTGAGGAAATGGGCATTGAACTCCGAATTTGATACCAAGTCGCGCGAGTTGCTCAGATGCGATTTGTACCCAACCTGTTAGAGAGAGTCACGTCTACTCAGAGGGACGACCCAATCCTAAGAAAAATGCACAAGCAGATTCTAGCAGAAAAGACGAAAGACTTTACAGTAGATGAGAATGGAGTGTTGCGAGTGAAGGAAATGCTATGCGTCCCCAACAACGTAGAACTCAGAAAGATCCTTGCGGAAGCTCACTATGCAGCCTACACAGTCCATCCCGAGAGCACGAAGATGTATAAAGACCTTCGCACTGTCTTCTGGTGGCACGGCATGCAGAAAGATGTGGCGCGCTTCGTGTCGCAATGCATAACCTGTTAGAGGGTGAAAGCAGAACATCAGAGACCGGACGGGGAGATGCAGAATCTTGCTATTCCGAAATGAAAATGGGAGGACATAAGCATGGACTTCATTGTTGGCTTACCAAAGACGCAGCGGGGAGAACGACGCAATCTGGGTCGTCGTCGACCTGTTAACCAAGTCAGCACACTTAATTGCCATCAAAGTTACTTGGAGCATCGATCGCCTCGCTCAGACCTACCTTGATGAGATAGTTCGGCTACACGGAGTGCCAGTTTCTCTAGTGTCAAATCGGGACGGACGATTCCTATCACGTTTCTGGGGAGAGCCTTCAGTCAGCGATGGGGACCAAGTTGAAGTTCAGCTCAGCCTATCATCCTCAAACCGATGGCCAAACAGAGCGGGTGAATCAGGTACTCGAAGACATGATGCGTCTCTGTGCAATCGATTCAAAGTCAAGTTGGGACGTCCACCTACCGTTGGCCGAATTTACATACAACAGCTATCAGTCCAGTATACAAATGGCTCCGTATGAGACTTTGTATGGGCGGAAGTGTAGGTCACCGATCTGCTGGAATAAAGTTTGATAGCGTCAAATCCTTGGGCCGGAACTAGCTGAACAAACAGTCCAAAAGGTTCGATTGATCCGAGAGCGACTAAAAGTAGCACAAAGCAGGCAGAAAAGTTATGCCGACATTCATCGTCGACCCCTTGAGTTCTTCGAAGGTGGCCATGTGTTTTTGAAGGTCTCGCCCATGCGAGGAGTTATGAGATTCGGAGTAAAAGGGAAGTCAAGTCCGAGATTCGTTGGCCCGTTCGAAGTCCTCAAGCGAGTCGCTCCAGTTGCCTATCAAATTGCATTGCCACCAGCCATGTCAGACGTGCATGATATTTTCCATGTATCACAACTTAGGAAGTACGTGCATGACCCAAGCCCACGTAGTAGATTTTGGTCAGCTGGATCTGCAGGCAGACTTGTCGTACGTCGAAGAGCCCGTTCAATTCTTGGATCGGAAAGAGAAGCAGCTCCGGAATCGTGCAGTCCCGCTTGTGCACGTTCTTTGGCGGAACCACGCGGTCGAGGAGTCGACCTGGAAACTCGAATCGGACATGAAGAAAAAGTTTTTCTCATTATTTTCTTAGAGGTAGGTTTTATTCCTAAGTTTCGAGGACGAAACCTTTTATTAGTTGGTTAAGATGTAGTGTCTTGTTCCCCATGTTCAGGGAGCGCGGCTAAGAAATACTTGGTATCGTTCGATCGGGACAGATTCAATCAAGATCCTTTCCTCGTTATGGATTGGTTTCTTCGAAATCAAGTCCCACATTTAGCGGATTGTGCCTCAAGGAAGGACTCGGCGGCAGAGTCAAAAGGGGCCTTTCCATTGCGCTGGTTTCTTTGTCCATTTTCGATGCCGCTTGGTTGCTTTCTTGTTGGTTTTGTGACTTGCGTTTTCTTGAACGGTTTTGATGGATTTTATTGTCTTCGTTCTTTGAAGCTTCGCATTTCGTACCAAACTTTGGAAAATCGAGACAGGAAATATTGATCGTCTGTTGGTGCGTGTAGGTGATCGTGTAGGCGACGCACAAGCAGAGTCTTGAAGATCTCCCCTTTCTCTTCCCCGATTGTCCAACTTGTGAGTGGATTTACTTCCGATTAGCGCCCTTCTTCCAAGTCTTCCTTCTTAATAATCTGACTCGTTTGTGCGTTCCGATCAACGATACCATAATAACAAAAATCGAGTTAAGACAAAAAAGAAGTAGACTTGAAATACTTAATGCTTGTCACATGCACAAATTTACCGTACGATCACTTTGTTGCATGCTTGTCTGCTATGCATATGCTTAATTATGTTTCAGTTGTAGCTAGAACTTATCTATCTATAACTCTTCAATGAGTAGTACAAATTGTAACGTGATCATTGAGCAAGGTAGCCTATACTATGGAATATGCATGAAGTTCATTTCCTTATATTGTCTTGAAGTTCTTCATTTGGTAACTTAGTTTGTAGATGATGCATGGTCAAGGACAACTTGTGCACAAGGGTAGAGTTCTACAAACGGTCGTCGGGACACTGGAACCGCTTCGGCCTGGGTAGAATATTTGCTAGTTGAAGTCCTAGCACGGGATGAATCGGGACGTCCGCTAAGGACTAGCTACCCGAGGCGGAAAGACAGCCAACCATCCCTAGTCCGACCAGTGACATGCTATGTATATTTAAACTGTGCAAACTAATTATGTCTTAGTGGCAGGAAAGGTCATGGTAAGTTTTGTACAGGTGGTACAGACGGTGCAGATAAAAGTCACCGAACGGTGGCACATTTCGTTATGTCATTTACTTCTATGAATTGCTTGTAACTTGATCCAGGACAAGATAGAAAGACCACATAATGATAATGTTGCATATTCACATGAATATTGTGTCGATTTTGTGAGTTGGGTTAGCTCGCCCTCACCGGTACTTTTCGAAGTACTGACTCTCGTAGCAGCAAGTTTTCCGAGCCAAGACGACGCGGTGAGGAGCTGAAGCTCCCCCCCCCAACCTTTTACCCTTTAGAAGCTCCTAGACGATGGTGCTAACACGCACCAAAGGTGGTTTGCTCTTTTAAAATTTTAGTAAGGGATGTAATATATGGATCGGCTATCTCATTTTGGGTCCATGTTGTAAGCCCGTGCGGCATCATTTTTACTTTTGAGTCAAAAGTTTGTAACAAGATGTTCATTATCAATAAAGAGAACTTCTCTACATCTCAATGTGTGATATCTCATTTACGTACTCTGTTGCATATGTTTCTAAAGTATATCATTATGCCTAGGCCTTATGCGGGGGCGCATTACACTCGCACGACATCACGCACGGGGGACGATTATCGATTTAGCGAAAATTGGGACGTGACAGAACGATCAACAAGTTTCTGCTTCTTACTATGCCCTGTCACAAGATTGCCCCCGATAGAGGTATAATATCTAGAACATAGTTGTCAAAGGCGAGTTGAGGCGCATGCCTTGGCGCAAGGTGTGACACGGCACACATCTAGCGCCTCAAATTCTTATGGAGAGGCGATATTCGATAGGTGCTTCTATGGCGCGCACCTTTAGGGTTTGGATATAGGTGCAAGGGACAAAAAAGGCGTGCAATTTGGTTGTTGGAGATCTTGAAGATTCTAAGCCATGGTGTCATGAATTTACAGTGCATGATTCAACTTGGTTGTGGCACTTCTGGTACGGACACTTGAATTTTAATAGATTAAGAACACTTCCATCATGAAAAAAATGGTGAAAGGGTTGTCGCACATTCAACCTCCTCCAAGAGTTTGTGAAGACGCATCATTGGTCAGCAGGATCGTGATTGTTTTCCTAAAGATAGCACATGGAGAACTGCTCAAGCACTCCAGCTAGTTCAATCTGACATATGCGGGCCAATTAATCCAATGTCGAACAGCACAAAAAAGCATTTCCCTACCTTTATTGATGATTTTAGTAGGAAGATATGGTTTATTTCTTAAATGAGAAGTCTGAAGCCAATACTGCATTTACAAGGTTTAAAGCTCAATTTGAAAAACAAACTGGCTAGTCTACAAAGTGTTCCATTCTGACAGTGGTGGTGAATTTACCTTACATGAATTTTCTATATTGTGAGATGCATGGTGTTCGTACTTCGTAGACAGCTTACTACAAATTATTCCCCACAGTAGAACGATGTGGCTGAAGAGGAAAATTGCACAATTATGAATATTATGAGAAGTATGACTTTTGTACTTGGAATTATGCTTTAAATTGATGATATTTATGCTCTAAGATTCAATGGATTTCTTTTATTCAAGCATATATTTTTCTATGTTATTTCAGTTTGATTACTGTGTTATGTATAATGTAGAATAAATGATTTTTCTCTTTTTTTGGCAAAAAATGTGTATTAATTCAAAAAGGTGCACGTCATTGGCTGCGCCGAGGCGCTAGGAAGCCTTTGCGCAGTTAACAACTATGATAGAAGCAGACCTATCACACCGACTACGTATCCAATCAACATCACTGAAGCCCGTGAGAGTATGTGATGGTTTGTACTATAAATCTTTTCCACGAGCACTAGGTATATAAAAATACGAGATATAAACCCATATGGATGTCGAGAAGCTTGCATAAACTGACTAACTACTTCAACTGCATAGGTGATATATGGTCGTGTAATAAGACAGGTAAGCTTCCAAACAAGCCGCATGTACAAACCAATATCCTCAAATAAGTTCCTCATGTCAGTATCAAGTTTGACATGAGAATATATAGGAGTATCAAGAGACCGAGAGTCTAACATCCATGTCTCTGAAAAACAAGTCCAAAACATACTTACATTGCGACACATAACACCCATCTTAGATCGAGCAACCTCGATTCCAAGAAAATATCGAAGAGTACTTAAATCCTTAGTATGAAACTAACGACTAAGGCAGGACGTCAAGTCAGAAATACCAACATAGTCACTCTCATAAATAAGTATATCGTCAACATAAACAATAAACACAATAGCACCTCATGTACAAGAGAAGATCCGCTAAACAATGAATGATCTGACGTGGTGCGTTGAAACACACATTGAATGAAAATTGAGCTGAATTTAGCAAACTAAGCTTGAGAAGATTGTTTTAGCCCATATAATATCTTATTCAGTCGACACATCAGATTGTTACTACTAGCCACAACATATCATGCGGTTGATCCGTATAAACCTCATGTAAGTCATTGTGAAAGAAACCACTATTGATGTCCAACTAATACATATGTCATTGGTGATTAATTGCCACAGAGACAAGAATAGAACTAAATTAAGCCGTGCCACAAGAGAGGAAGCTTCCATATAATCCACATTATATCTCTCGGTATACCCTTTTGCAACCAATCACACCTTGAGGCGCTCAATAGAATCATCTCGATGATACTTAACATTGTACACTCATTTGCAACACACTGTTTACTTTCCAACGAAAAACGAGATAAGCTTCCAAGTTTGATCTCGATACAATGTAGACATCTCATCCATTGCACTTCTCCAACCAGAAGATGACATAGCTTGCTTATAAGTGTTAGGAATGGAAACATAAAAAAATGAGATAGCAAAAGCATGTAAAGAATGAGAAGCACGATCTAAGAAAACATTATTTGAAATAGGATGCCTAGTGGTACAACTATGGCTACCTTTCCTGAGAAAAGTAAAAAGATCTTCTGAAATTGTGGTGGAGGGAGTTGGATCCTCATGTACGGAAGATGATGTGTTGGGGATTGAATCACACAAAACAACATGCATGTCCTTGGATTTGGTATACCTGTAAAGGAGGGGCGGATATATAAATAAATTCAGAAATGACCAGAAGTGTTACGGAATATACCAAATCTGATGTGAACGGAAGAGAATGGTCTCCTGAAAGAAAGAAATGAGTTAATTCAAAGAAGGTAACATTTGCACTGAGATAGTATTTATGCGACTGAGGTCTATAACAACAATATCCTTTGTGAGTTCGAGGATAACCCTTGTGAGATCAAGGAGCAAACTTGTCTCGATTTGGTCCAAGTTGTGAACAAAAACAACACACCCAAACACATGAGGTAAAGAAAAAGGAGAGATACATGGATGTAACATGGAGAAGGGTATTTGGTTATTCAACACAGATGATGGCATGCGATTAATCACATAACACCCAGTGAGAACGTTATTTACCCAATATTGTTTAGGGATATGCATATTGAACATGAAAGTCTAAGCTACATCTAAAAGGTGTTGATGCTTGCCTTCGGCTACACCATTTTGCTAATTGATGAATAATGTCATGATCAACACACAAAGAAATCACAGACGAGTATACTCCAAAGCGCATTATCAGAACGTAAAACTTTAATGCATTTACCAAATCAAATCGAGATTTCATTGTAAAAGGTCGATAACATGTGGAAACTCATATCGTTCTTTCATTAAATAAAGATAATAAAATACTTGAATCTTTTTGAATTTTTGAATCTAGAGTACCCCAGTATAGACAAGACCAAAGAACTACAACTGCTCTCAACATGACGAGGAAAGATTATAATGACATTTGCCTGACTGATAAGCCTCACATTCTAAAAATAAAAACATAAACTAAGAACAACTTCACACAACTTAGCCAAAGACGAATGGTCCAAACAATAATGTCACTTCAATAGAGGTAAAAACTGAAGTGAAAGCATTTTTAAGTAAATCCAAGTAATACAGACCATCTCTTTTATGTCCCAAACCAATCATGCTCGTCGTCCTAAGGTCTTAAAAACACAAAAATTGGGAGAATGTTATAGAATAGTGAAGTTATTTGGTTAACTACCTTAAAGGTAACAAATTACGAGAAAATTGGGCATGTACGACCGCACTACATCGTTACTAAGAATAATAGCAAAAAGGATTGCCACAACAACTTAGTAAGCTTGCTAGAAGATTCGATTCCACCATACTTGCAGATGCAACAGAAACACAAATCTCATAAACCCTAGATCTCACAAAGAGCCACGACCAACAACAAACAGCCAACTAAGATTTATAGGAGCACAAGATCTCACAACGAACAACGATGATCAACTACGTACAACGAGATCACAAAAGAATTATGCAACCATTAAACAACGGCCAAGAAAAATAAAGGCTTCTACCCTAAACTCCCTTCGAAATCATCGTCAAGTTTGATCGACGGAAGTTGTGGAAGGGATATATAGTACCTTGTTGCTCTGTTACCAAATGAGTTTTAGAAGAAGAGAGAAGGAAGATAGGAGATGAGAGTGCAACGGGCATAAACCGTAAGTTGCATCTTATGTGTAATTATATTAACATATGATGATAAATACACCAACAACTACTTGATTGTACTCATATAAAAAAAATAAGACTTATGACTCTAACAAGCTAGACTATACTCTATGAATTTTTTTTTCTTAATTAACTTTCTAGAAACATAAGCATTGCAGGACTTACATCCATCTTAACCCTACCTCAAATACAAGTATTCCGAATATCGACCGATATACCAGATGGTATACCAGTTTTGAGAAGAAACCAATACGGTTTGAATGTCAAGAGACAAAAAAAATTGGTCCAGAAATATATTGCCCAGTTTGACAGATATATTGGCCGATATTTGACCGGTATACCAGCCAATCTAACCGGTATAAAGGTTAAGTTTGCATTGTTAAGTTTGTGGGTTCAAACTCAAAAGAAAAATACTCATTTTTCCTTAATTTAGGTTTAAAACTTTAAATTTTAAAACCCGATATGTCCGATATATCGTCCGGTTTTCGATTTTAACCCCCAACCGGTATGGGACCGAATCCGATATCATGAACCTTACTCAAATATGGGGCTAATAGCTGGAAAATTCATATTCAATTGGAAGAAAGTGATAGTACCTAACATATATACAATAGAGAAGTGCATGTTAAAGGCAACACCCAACATAGGTAATAGAAACTTAAGGCACTTCTAAGCCCCAGTACGATTATCAGTCTTTTCTTCTTGGTAGGACGAAGACAAATAATTGTGCTTCGAGAATCTTTTTCTTGTCGTTTATTGTTAGAATAAGATGGGAGAAAAAATTCTCTCAGTTGGTTTAGACACTAGTACTGGTGTTTAGATAAATTGAAACACTTGTATTATCGGCAAGGGAGAGAAGTATCTTCTTAGTTAAATTCTCCATGTGATCAAATTTATTAGTTACAGTTATTTATACAATTTACCATATATAGGATACTTAGAACTAATTACAGTTAAGCATATCCTCTTTATTCAACTCTTATTAAGTAGTCCAGGGTTGGGCAATACCACAAGAAAAGGTCAGGGACTCATTTTTAACCAAGTGAGCTACATCATTTATAACCTAGTAAGTTAGAGGATGGATTCAAATAGTTTTAGTATTTATTTACATGATTTTCTCAAAATGGCTATTCAGTTAAAGTCACGGGATAGGCATAACAATGTAAATTTGAAGAATATTAATGGTAATTCACAGATGAGTACAATCGACATGCTTTGAACCAATTCCAACTGTGCATCCCCTCTCTTTTTTCAACTGTGGCAAATGTTCAAGGTTAGAAACATCCTTAAAACAAGGTCAGGGACCAACATGACAAAGTGAACTGCAAATTGGTTCTAAATAGTTTTATATATCAATTTAAATGACTTTTTTGTTCCATCCTTAACAATTCTGTTAAAATTGCAAAAATAAGCAGATAATGTGATTTGAAGTATATTAATGGTAATACATTTATCGCACCAGAGCTTTTAGTTCTGACTTTATTGAGCTGAAGCATGGTTGGGATAAAATGTTACCTTGAAATGTGGAGGGAAGCATTGCATTAGCTTAACTCTCAGGCATAAACCAATAACTGTTGCCATACTACAATGCTGGACAGTCGGGGTGAAGGTTATCCTACATAAAATGGAAGTTATTAATACAACCAGTTCAAAATGAAATGCATGAAACTATTCCCGAGAAACCAATATTTGAATATTAGCTGAGATCAAATTAATTGAACCTAGTAAAGAACTTATAATGAGTGAGATTAATTCAAAATAAGGTTTGCACTATCAGTATCGGATCCTTCCTATGAGTATCTGGATTGGCGATAATGAGTGAGATTAATTCAAGCTCTCAGCATGAAATGTTGATCACACGCTTTGGGTATCAGGGACGATACTCCTCAGGTGTGAGATGAATATGAAGCCAAATCCAAGAAAAAGCGTCAGACAGTTAGTGTACTCGAGCATCATCAGGTGAATGATTCAAGTTGTGTGTACCACCAGGCCTGACATAGTTTTTGTTGTAAGAATGCTGAGTCAGTTCACAAGCAGTATATGTGTTGAACACTGAAAGCTGTGAAGAGAGTCGTCAGAATTCTCAGAAGAACTCAATAGTATATCATGTGCTACAACAGTTATCCAGATATGAAGGAAGGCTTCGGTGATGCCAGTTGGTGCTCGGAAAAGAAGAGTGAAAGAACCACAGTAGGACGTGACTTCTCCAGGGATGGTGCTGCTATATCGTGGAAGTCGAAGAAGCAGTCTTTACTCTCAGAGTTCTTTGCACTATCAAGCTGCAGCAAGTAAAGCAGAATAGTTCTGGAAACTCTCAGATGATCTTCCTATGGTTAGTATACAAATTCGGGTGATACCGACATACTGAAAAAACTAGGAAGTTGCAGCAGTGGCATATGTTCATCTCTTCAATGGTTTGAAGAGAACTATGTGGATAGAACACAGGACACTGAATGAGCGCAGATTGTGTGGATCATTACAGTGCTTTAATGATCGGAGTCAGGCAAATCTGGCGGATCCGTTCATGATAGACTTCAAGGGCCAGTACAGGACACTGAATGAGCGCAGCTAGCGTAGATCATTACAGTGTTTGATGATCGGAGCCAGGAGGGTCTGGCAGATCCGTTCATGTAAGGCCTCTAGCGCCAGCTGATCCCAAGAACTATAAAGGAGTGTAGTACTCCATGTTACAGTGGCGTGATACCACAAGAGGGAGTGAACCTCGGCTTCGGGTCATGTCACAGCGGCGTAACACCGCATATAGTCAAGGACACGGCATATATAGGTTTGGAGGACCTCTGATATTGTGTCTTTGCAATCCTACCATTTAGTTTTAAGCTTTTAGTTCAAAGAGAAATCTACTAGGCATCTAGCTATTGGTTCAAGGGAGGACCATTGAATGGGAGAATATCAGGAACAGTGGATAGTCCTTAGAGACATTGAGTGGTTACGGACCCAAAATCACTGTTGTCTACTCCTTGTTCTTTGTGTAGAACAATTTCCTGTGGAATGATGGCTTTGACGTCTTAATGAGTTCTCAGACAGAGTGAATGTGTGCTTTGCAGGAAGCACGTAGTATCAACACTACAAGGGACTGAGATCTCATGCTACAGTGGCATGATACCACACGAAGGAGTGAACCTTGGCAGAATGCCATGTCACAGCGGCGTAGCACCGCACATAGGCAGGTAGCCTAATGCTGTAGAATGAAGAGTGATGCAGCACTACAAAGAGGGAGTGAACCTCATGTTACAGTGGTGTGACACCACACGAGGGAGTGAACCTCGGCTTTGTGAGCCATGTCACAGCGGCGTAACACCGCAAAGGAAGCGCAAGGCTTCATGCTGGGTAGTTTGGCACTACAAAGAGGGAGTGAATCTCATGCTATAGTGGGTGACACCACATAAGGGGGTAAACCTCGGCAGAAGGCCATGTCATAGTGGCGTAGCACCACAAGGAAGCGCAATGCTTCATGCCAAGGACTCTTTAAAAGAACTCACCTAGAGTGTATGGAAAGAGATATAGGCCGTCTCTTGAGGGTAAATCGTACGCCCAAGATACATGCGCCGAAATCAGGCATGCACATGGCCTTTAATGTGCAACTGGAAGCACGGTTGATGTCATTATGTGAGTGAAAAGAATTGCAGCTATGGTGCATAATTCAAGGCTCAGCCCATTCTTGTATCATACTGTTATTCGACCCATGCGGGAAGATTCAAGTCGAAGCGACATCTATTCTAATGCATGATGGACAGTCACTGTGGGGAACATTCAACCCATATATTGAGATATGTGGGGAATTTTTGGTGTTTTTGTCTTTAGACTAGTAAAGATAGTCCCACATTGGCTACACCACCAAGTGGATATCTCAATACAATACTTTGTATGTGTTGAGGTGTGCACATGGGGTGTGGTGGGGCATATGGGTGTCATGTGGGGGTGTTTTCCTAGGAGAAAAAAATAATTTTACTCTGCATGAAAGCATTTATGCTTTTTGTCATGCTCTTGAAATTATTTCCATAGGAGCTAACCAAAGGGGCTTAGCGACTCGAACTCGGGCTCGGACTCAAGGAAGCAAAGTGGCACTTTGTTGGCGCACTTTGCACTTAGTACGTCAGCATGGCGCTTGTGCAAATTTGATGCGCTCGGATATGCGCGAGCCGCATGCGCGGCCGCATGCGCTGCGGCATGAGCGGCCGCATAAGAGGTTGCTTGCGGGGCCACATGAGCGGTTGCATGCGGGTCCGCTGTTATCGGATAGATTTAATCAGTTATGGAAAGATTGAGTCATTAATTTAAATCCGATATTTGTGGGATTTGAATTTAATTCATTCCAATCATGTAGGATTTAAATTAATCATGTGGGATTTGAATTTAATTCATTCCAATCATGTAGAATTTAAATTTAATCATGTGGAATTTGAATTTAATTCAAATCAATCATATGGGATTTAAATTTAATTCATTCCAATCTTATGGGATATAAATTAAATTTATTCCAATCTTTTTGTAATTGATGGACGGCCAGGATTAGGATTAGAGATTCCTCCCTATGCCTATAAATACTGTCTTCAAACCCCATTTGAGGATTTACTTCAAAAATTGGGAGAGTAAGAGAGTTGATGCTGGAGCCGTCATTAAAGTTCAGGAAGTTCGTGCGAGTCCAAGCAAGGAGGTGACATCGCTCGTTCCAGAAGTTCTACGTGAACTTGCTGGTTCCTGGGAGCAGATTGTGTGGGATGAATCTTGCTTTGAGCAACGGTGATTTTCATCACCCCAGTAAACAGATTTCCTTCTTCTCCTTTCTCTTCTCTTCTGCTAGTTGTAATTCCGTTATGTCCGTCTGCAACTGCGAGTGCAAGGAAGAACGTGAAGTTTGTTTGTTTTTTTCTGATTCCTTTGTAATCTTGAGAACAAGTTGTAATCAGAATCATTATATAGTTCTTCGTGGAAATCGAGAATAGTCAGAGTGGGAACTTTTGTGTGAAGCTCTTATCTCGACCACGCATTCTTCCATCTTTGGTTAACCTCGGGATTAACACTAACCGTCGTCGAGAATCCTCTTACTTTGGATTCGAATCGTCAACGAAACAAAGTGGTCCTGCGTTGAGCAGACTTCCACCGCCACACTTCCCGAGAACTCTTTTTGGTAGCAATTACTTGTAAAGCTTTCGCTGTCGTAATCTGTCTACGCATCAAATTTCAAAGTTTCTCTTTTCGCCGATAAACACTCTCGAATAGACGAACTTGGTCGAGTCCGAAATTTGATCGGAATTTGTTCAAAACTATATAGTATAACCTACTTTCAGCTAAATTTCCCTAGTTTCGGACCAAAACACAACAACAACAACTACAATAATAAATGAAGATCTGGTGTTAGGAAATGGTTACACAATGCGTCCGAGCTTCTCGTCGACGGAGATGGACTCCTCGGAAAGGACGCTGAGCTGCTCGAGCGAGTAAGGGTGCTCCGGATCCCTTATGTCCCTAACGAAATTTGCTCATCCCAAGTCAAAGAAAACACACAACAACAAACAAACAAACAAACAAATCCAACACAGAATATGTCATCAAAATCAAGAAAGAATCAGGAAGGGAAGGAAGGAAGGATATCGAAGACATCGAGGGCGTCGACCGCGTCCTCGAAGTGGTGGGGGTGGGGAACCCTCTCCTTCTTCGCGTGGACAACCGGATTCGCATTTATCAGCCCCAGCGTCATCTTCTCCCTCTTCTTCTTCTTCTCATTCACTGTTATTATTTTGGCAAATTCTATACGCGCAACTGCTTAGGTCAGTCCAATTTTTTTTTCAGTTTATTTACAAGTTTGTCATACAATTTCTTTACTTGAGAGCTTTGCAGCCCAAATTTTTTTTTCCAAGACTCACAATGTTCACACTTTGTGACATTCCTAAATAATTAGGACTGTAAAAAAATTGACAGTCATTCCTATTCGAAGGACTGTCAATTTTGTTTGCAATCCTAACAAGAAGAAGAAGAAGAAGAAGAAGAAGAAGAAGAAGAAGTAGCAGTTGCAGCAGCATCAGGTGCGATGGCGGGCGAAGCGCAGTGCTGCGGCGAGCGGGGGCGGAGGTGCGGGGCGGACGTTGACGGGGGTGGCGATGCGGGGCAGAGGCGAGCGGGAGCGGAGGTGCGGGGCGGACGTTGACGGGGGTGGCGATGCGGGGCAGAGGCGAGCGGGAGCGGAGGTGCGGGGTGCGGGGTGCGGGGCGGACGCTGGAGGGGGCGGCGGTGCAGGGCGGGGCGGTGGTGCAGGGCGGGAACGGCGGGGGGCTGCGGTGAGCGGGGCGGACGCAGGCGGGGGAGGCGGCGCGGGGCTGCGGCAAGCGGGGCGGGCGGGGGAGGCGGCGCGGTTGGGTCCCACTGGAGAATCAGCTTCTCTGCCACCGAGATGTCGACCTCCGCCGCGCGCAACCCACCGCACGCGTGCCTCCGCCTCTCGCCTCCTCCTCCTCCTCCGGCGGTTGGGGTTGGAATTAGGATTAGGGTTTGGAGGTCTGGGAATTTGGAGAGAGAGACACTAGAAATTTAGAATGAAGGTTTTTGGGATGGTTTGTGGGAGTTGGGCTGTCCCGAGTAAATTTTTGGATGTCCTAAGTAAAAGTTACAAAAATTTGGATTATCCTGAAGTAATGGGCTGTCATAAGTAACTATTGTAGTGCCTATAGAATTTGCCTTATTTTTTTATCTTCATTTTTATTTTATTTTATTTTATTTTATTTTATTTTATTTTATTTTATTTTATTTTATTTTATTTTTATTTTTGGGGGGGGGGACACAGCAACAAGCGGCAGCAGCAGTAGCAGCAACGGACGGAGCGCAGGGGGGGCGGGGGCGGAGCGAGAACACGGGCGAGGACGGAGGGGCGAGGGCGGAGCGAGAACACAGGCGAGGACGGGGGGGCACAGCAACAAGCGGCAGCAGCAGTAGCGGCAACGGACGGAGCGGGGGGGCGGGGGCGGAGCGAGAACACGGGCGAGGACGGAGGGGCTCTGTCGGAGAAAGGGGGGGAGGGTGTCGGGACGGGGTGGAAAAGGATTTTTTTTTCCTTTTAAATTTTTTTTGTATCAACATAAAAATTATTATATAGCCGAGGGTATGAAGTTAACACCTATCAAAGTTAGGGTGTCAAGTTGAACATTTTTGATAGTTAAGGGTATCAAGTTGTAATTAAGCCTAGAATTAACCTTAGAGTTTAGATGCTGGATTTTATACCATTTAAGTCATGACATGT